>VICI01003396.1:0-13408 GCA_019593645.1 Akabosia matsudoensis | reverse complement strand
AGCGAGAGTGATTTTTTTTTCTGGAAAGGAGAAAAAAAAGGAAAGATATCAGTCCAGGAATCGTCATCGTGATATGCTTGCAACAGTCAAAGTTTCAAGGTCATTTTGCACGCGATGTACATTAAATCCATATCCTTCATGGATAAGAAAAAAAAGTAATCCAGTCCAGAGTAGAAAGTCACTGCACTTAAGATTATTTGCAGTGATACATCTTCCAGACATTTTTCCAGAAAACGAATTTCTTTGCTGACCTTTTTTTATGAATCAATCTGGCAAATGCGACTTTGTATGGTTCGCTGTCTTTGTACCTATTTCTGTCGAGAACAGAAAGGGAAACTACTTTTTAAATGACAAGTCGTATTTCCAGTCAAATAAAGAAGAAAAGTAATTTCCTTTCCTTTGGATAATAATGCGGTAATAACGCCATAAAGCATAAAAGCACACAAGACCAATGTCAATGTCAAACGATGTTTATCGCTATTTTTTATTGCTGAGGAAAATTGTAACACAAATTTTTATACAGAAGAAGTAGACCCAAAAATACACATCTTGAAAGACGTTTGAAATCCATACTGGAACCTTTTTTTACCTGTAAAGCTCCCACCTTTTCTAGAGCAATAAAAAGGTACGCTGGATTCATGTCTAGTTGTTTAATAAAAATACAATTTGACAAGAAGAAAAAAAAACAAATAAACATGTTTATTCCTTATTTTAGCTTTATCCCGGCCTTTTTTTTGTATTATTATTATTACCTATAAATATTTAGCGACTTACCGTTCTTCCCACACACAAACATGGTCTTTCCAAGATACTTTTTTTTGTCCAAAATCCTCGTCACCGATTTTTTTTCACGCATTTCCCTGCGGCTTGCCATCATTTTCAAAGAAATATGTGGAAGGAAATCTGTTATTCCCTCTGACCACCTGGATTTTTCGTCTTTTTAAATAAAAAAAAATATGAAATATTTTTAGCCATATGTGCCGTGATAAAAAGCTGTATTCCCACGGAAAAGTAGTGTGGCCTACATAATATTTTTTTGTCCAGGCTATGCTCAATACTGTACGTATAACTGTTCATTCCATTTTTTTGCTTCCTGTAACGGCAAATGTAGGTGAATACAAGAAAAGATAAAGATTCCTTTGATAAGAAATACAGATAAGGAAGAGATCTTATTTTTTACTCATTAAAAAAATCGATATCATTTTCATTTGAATTAATTTCAATTGATATTTTCTTTTCAAAAGACACACGCAAGCCGTATAAGCCATGCACCAACAAATCTTCATCTTTTTTTGTATTGAAAGGGATTCGGCATGTAAAAAAAAGAAAGGAATATTTTTTAAAAGTCCCGTTCGCTGGCAAATCTCGTTGTACGGTTTCCTTCCTTTTTGATTTTTTAAAAAGACTCTAGTCCCTAAAAAGGGATACCTCCACTTGAGAAAGGCTCATCATCTTAAAAATAGTTCAGATGCTTTAAAAAACTTTTTTTTCTTCTTCCACTGGTGCGATTTATGAAAAAAAAAATTTTTTTAACTTGTTCAAAAACTAACTGTTCTTTCCAATGATGAAAGCAGCTGCACTCCCATCGATGAAAATTTCTTGGTGCATCACTACCGTAGCCTAAATTAAGATATATATTCCAGCATTTTTCTTACCTTTAATTAATTCGAAAGATGCTTAGTTTATTTTTTCTACACTCCAGCCCTGGAGAAGATGAAAAAGGTTTCTTGGTACACCGATCCCGTTCTATTTTAAATGTAAAGAAATTGGGCTAGAAAGGTGTATTCACACGAGTAAAAGCGTATTTCACCCTTACCAAGTGTCTTCTTCGTATATATATATTTTTTACGATCACAAAGAACACGATAATGATTATAATGTACCGTTACGCATTTTTTTTTAAACTGGTGGTGGGAGACAAAAAATTACTACACACACAAGTGTAAGGTGTACAAAAAAATAAAAGAGAGAAGGGGAGAAACGAAGACAATGTTTGCCGGAGGCTACCTCATAAAAAAAGTGTTTTTCTTCATCTATTTTTGGAGTTGGATTCTCTGGAGAAATAGATATTCTTCAACATTCCAGTGGATAGATAACAGTTCTTTTTTCTTAGGGAGACTTTTACTCTCCCTAAGTTTAGTTTTAAGAAAAAAATATGTAAATGTCATCCTCCTGGGGAGATCAAAACAGATTTCCATACGAATACATCTTTTAATCGTCCTGGAGATTCCTGGTCCTTGCCCTTTTTCTAGACATGGTTGGTTGTTAGTTCTTTGTTTGGGGGGTTCCCTCAAAGCAACAAAATGTTTTTTGAAGTCTTGAGGGAATTATTTTATAAAGGGTCAGAGTACTTTATTCAGGTCGTAGAGTTATTCGTCTCTCCCGGCGATCAAAATAAATTCTTGTGATGTTGATATCCCTGTCAAGATTAATAATAATGTGGACTTGTTTCTCTTCACCCTTCTTTTTATCATTGCCACTGCGTATGTTGGCCTAGGATGCATTATGCAACCGCCTTTTCTTAAGGGCATCCACCGTTTTCTTTGATAGGATGTTACATCAGTTCGGATAGAATTTCTGATATGTAAATTTCCTTCCCTCCCTGGGCCAGATGTCCAGCGCTCGTAATCCGAAAACAAAAAAAAAAGATACTCGCTGGACACGGTAGGTCAGGTTGGCCAACGGCAAAAAAACTGTAAAATTACATCCGTGATCGGTTTGTTGCATCCTCAACATAAAAAAACTGTTACAATTTATTGATGAAACATGTACAAAATCCATTTTTACTGTATTTATTATCAACTATCATATTTCATATTGAAACACAAGAGAACAGTATAAAAAAAAAGAAGTCCCGTTTGATTTTCTAAACAGTCAGAAGGGAAGTGTGTTCTTGTACAAGGAAATAACGTGAACCAAATTGAATTTGAAACGAAGACGCATTCAACAAAATATCATCTTATTTTTCAAAAAAAAAAAAAAAAACTCACGGTTGTATATGCGTGAAAAAAAATTGTGTTGCTAATTCAAACTGACAAGTGACAGAGACACTGTGAATTTTTAAAAAAATCATTTTTTTGTAATCATTACTGCCCATGACACATAATATTTTAAAGCGCCGTTGTAGCACAAAAAAAAATCTATACAAAAATTAGTCAGTTGAAACCCGCCCCATATAAAGTTTTACCACGATTTTTAAAATCTTATGTGTAGGCTGGAGGAAGGAAGCAATAAGGAAAAAATGTACAGCTAGTGTACACATTCTCTTTCATATTTAACATTACAACTTCTGCTATATTCCGGTAAATCACACTGTAAAATGCCTATTTAGTCATTATGCAGACGCTGTTCACTATACGCACGCATATTAACGTTCAAGCGCCAGCGCTATTATGCAACCTGCATACATTATCTCTCTCTCGCCTAATGTGTCTATGTGATAATGACGCTAATGGCACTGGGAGGGATGCTCTGTGTAAAACTGTTAGGAAAGGTGTAACCAAAGTAAAAATTGTGTAAATGCTTGCTATACTCAACAAAACGAAGCATTTTGCCTATGGCAATTTCACCGACTCTTGGCGTAGTGTTCGAAAAAATAAAATCCTTTTTTCTCTACACTAAATCAGCAATCAAAGTCAGCCACGCTGCTAGGTTTGCATGGTAAAAAAGGAGTACAGTTATGAGAGCTGTTTGGTTGTTGTATTTTGTAGCTCGAGGGTAAGTCCCGTTATGTAATGAAATACCAGCACGAAATACCAACTCTTTCTCTCTGCAAGATAATAGACTTTTAAAAAATATATATGATAGTAAAAAAGTGTGCTATTCAGGCAAGCATACCTTTCTTTTAAGGGAATGTTCATATGAAAAATAATATACTTTTAAGTACACATTAGCCAGGTAAATGAGAGTAAAAAATAGAAAGTAGTTTTGCTGAACAACCCCATATAAATAATACCTCTATGTACATATACCTATATATATATGGTACACATATGTATGTGTATATAAGAAGGGGATGACTTTTTCTTGCTACGCACCTTTCTTTCTTTAGCGATGCAGCCGAGCATCTCGAAGAAGAAAAAAAGAACAAAAGGCTGTATACGATGCAGTTTGATCTTGAGAACATTTTTTTTCACTGTAAACTTGAAAAAGAAGAAGACGAAGAGCTGTGCTGTAATAAGACGTAAGTTACGGCAATGCATTGTATAACATTTTATTGTTGTGGCTGCCGGTGGCATGGTTTAGGTCAATGTCCGATTCCTAACCCAGTTTTTCCTTCGCTTGTCGTTTTCTGTGTTACTCGCTCGTCGCGCTTCTTTCATCTCGCTCGCTGCACCAGGCAGGCGGAAAGGATATCATCATCTTATCATTTTTTATATATAAAATAATACGCTTTTTTTTGTATTAAATCCTAAAATGCATTATATACGGGTAAAATTATATTAACCACGGGTATTAATAGCCGGCAGCGCTGTTATATTGTTCTCGCGAGCGATGTAAGTTGAAGCATCTTATGATTATAATTTCCCTTTGAAAGAATCAGATGCAAACAAATGTAATTTGAATGTAGCGTTCACTCTTTAATCGTTTCGATGGTTGCTTACTACATTTTTCAAAAAATCTTTATCTTATGATTATAATTTCCCTTTGAAAGAATCAGATGCAAACAAATGTAATTTGAATGTAGCGTTCACTCTTTAATCGTTTCGATGGTTGCTTACTACATTTTTTTGAAAATCTTCAGAAAATAAGAGCAAAAAAAAAATAATCCTTTCAAGTTCAATATCGGGCCTGCAACGCGTAACCGTATTACCGTTGCTGTAGCTGCAATAGTCTTTCTTTTTTAATGAATCAAAAAGAAACTGATTAAAAATGCAAACGAGGAAGAGCACCAAAACTGTTAAGGATGGAGGGAGGAAAAGCGTTGTTATAATGAAGTGAAAAGCATTCAAGTTCCGTTACGATTTCATTTGTGAGTAGGCTCATAATTTTGGCCAATTTCAGCGGGTTCTTTTCCTCTTTCATCAGTTTTAACTTGTCATCCCCTCTCTCTGTAGATTTGGTGGACCGGTAAAATAAAAAAATCTGCTAATTGTTTTCTGCGAGCGTTTATTCTCTTCTTTCATGGGCGAGCTCACGGGATACACGACGGAAATGAGATTAAATGAGATGCAAATAAAGAAAAAAAACAGTTGAGCTATTAGTTTTCTCGTGTACTGCTTCGCGTACTTGTTCCCCTGCTGGTGTCATTTGGCGTTCGCATAATTTTTTTTGTATAACCTGCTGCTGGGAGTATAGTGCAGCAGCAACGCGAGCAACGCATATTATGTAATTAAGTCGGATGGCAATGGACAACAGGTGGTGGCTGTGAAAAACCCAAAAAAAATACTGCCAGGAACGATCATTCTCTGGCAAACAAAAATGATCTATTCATTTCCGGTGGATAGGGATCTAAAATAAATGATAAACTTTTAAAACATATTTTTTTTCTAATGTAAACTTCATATTTTAATGGTTAGTCACACTCCAGGAAGGTCGGTGACCTATCTACATATTTTGGAGAAGAGTTCACTTCCACTTGTTTTGTCCGTACGGACTGCAAGTGAATGGGATCGCTTGTCGACGGGCAATTGAACGAAAGCCCCCAAAATATATGGTTCAGACAATTTTATCGCATCCTCCTGCAGACTAGATACCATTTGCATGCCTTGACAATGAAAAACTAAAACTTTGTACAGCGAGGAACACAAATGAGGAGGAAGGTATGGTCGTCTGGAAAAAGGTGTCTTTTCTTATAAATATCTTACAAGAAAATACACAGGGCGACATTGAAACAAAAGGGTAGATGACCTGTATGAAAGCGGAGACCAACTGCTACGCATAATTTGACTATCACGCACGATAATAAAAGAGAAAAAAAAAAACGTATCACAAGCAAAATGTCAGTCTTTAGTTGATACATTTATTAGTCTGCCCACGCATACGATGCACATGGCAATATTGTTTAAACTTTGTCCACAAGTTTTGACCTAAGGTGTACACTCAATAGATGCAGCAAACACGTTCCAGGAGTTGATAATCTGTATAATTTTTATGTGACACAGGAAAAACATTACGAAAGGTCAAGAAACGAAGACGTGTGTAAATTTTTAGTTTATCGCGCATTCCCACTAAGCGCACACACGCTTGTAATATTTGTGACGATTTTGTCAGCGAGACATTTATCATCTAAAAGTTCATCAACTGAAAGGAAAATCCAAGTGAGACGAGATTTACACGAGAATAGATTCATTTCAGTTGGGGATTTTGTAAGAAGTGAATGTGCCGGTAAAATTGTATTACGCTTTGCATATCTCAATCGGGTAAAAACATGGAATACAAAGTACGTTTGTTCACCCGTTGGAAAAGAAAATTTTTAAAGTGAAAAAAATAAGGACTGTTAACCAGTGCGTCAATGACTCAGTTACATTCATAAAAAAATATCCCAAACTTGGAACGTTTTAAAATTTTAATACTCAGACGATCACCACCCACACGGACTAAAAAGTGGCAGTGTCATTGTCATTGCATAATAGACACGTTTCCCTATCTGCTCTGCGGATCATTGATCTTGACGTTTGCTTTGTTTAAAAGCAGTGTGCTCATAACAATTATGCTGGCAGAGGTATGCAAACACCTAATTATTTGCCATACCTGGCCATTTCTTCACTTCGTTTCCTAGCGTAATAGTGTAATAAATTATGCAAATCATGTATTTATATATTTGCTAAGAGCGCCATGTGTGATTTTTTCTTTTTTTTAAGTCCTGGTTTATATCGTCATGATTCTGTCATAAGAAAAGAAACTGTACTAAAAATATGCATTGTTACTATAAAAGTGTAGGCCATTTTTAGTCGTCTCTTGCGCGCTTATAGTGGCGATGAGGAGAGGCTTTGTGTTGTCGAGCTGTTTTTTTTTTCTGTTTGATATATGTACATATATAAAAAGAGTACAACAATGGGATCAATGACCACTCAAGGCAGCCCAGTCTTTTTTTTTTTACTCTCCGAGAATGATGAAGCCCGTCTCCTCATCGTCACACATTAGCATGCATCACCAGACTTAACAAACGATCATGATCACGTTCATCATATTTCTGCTAACAATGCTGCATACTCTAACGCAGCAGCATTATAGTTGCTTGCCTTGTATGGACCGAGGAATAATGGTCGTCGTCGTCCGTCCATTGATAAAGCAAAAACCGTTAGTCAACTTCATTTTCATCATAGCGCAAGCAAAATCGCAAACTGCATTGGACCAACCTGTCCTCCTGCATATCATTTAGTTCCCTGGCCACGTACCTACTTGTCATCTCTTTAAATATTTAGCCTGAAACAATACTATCCTCACATAAATCCTGCTGCCAAAATAAAAGTGATTTTTTCTCTATTTTATGAGGGTGAGAGGAGGTGGAGGAGGAGATACTGGCGGACGATGACTGTTCCATGCCTTTTATGCTAATTTTTCGTTTTGTTGTTTTCTCCTCAAGCCTACCCACCAGCTCACTTTTCATTTCGTATTGTTTTTTAAGTTGTCTGTTTCGGTCCGATCCAAAATAATGAAACGGTACATCACATTAACTTTTCCTGATTAAATGCAGTCTTGTCACTTTTTTAGTTGTACGAAAAATGGACACGAAAAGTACCGTTTGATTTGCTCTGCCTCTTTTCTCTTGCCATGTAGCATATTAATCAATTTTTTTCACTTTGGCTTTCGCCGTCTGAGATTGAAAATGAAACGATTTAATTATCATTTTGTTTTAATCAAGATTTTCTTTTACTGTTGATCTTGATTAAACCGTTTTTAAATGTTTTTTTAAATACGAATTCAGACGAGTTCTGACTCAGTCTCACGTTCAGGTTCAAGGTTAAAAAAATCCTGCGATGATGATCTATGAGCTTTTTTTCTTTCGGTGCTTCTTTCAATCAGAGAAATCTCTTAAACATGCTATCTATATTGTTATTCTTGTTAAGGAAAAAAAATCTTGCATTTTGAGAGGAAAATAGCCCAAAAAAATCTATTGTTAGTTTTGTTATCTTAACTTATGTGTTCACTGTTGCTCTTGTTGGTCATTGATCTCTTGGCTGTCTGCATATTATAATGAAAAGATCCTATCCTCTTTGCTTTTGGCCTTCAAAGTCATAAATATATTCTGCCAAAAACGGCTACCTTTTCTTTTGATACGCATCCTCTTTCAATTAAATGTAAAAATAAAAGGTATTTGTGCGTAGGCGCATTTTCTCAGTTATTTTTCTATAACAGTCTCATAAAACCGTAAAATGCCAAGGAATGGGAAAGGAAACATTTATTTTCAATATTTATGCGCACATAAAAACTATCAATCAATTTATTACACAATTCCCTTGCGGATCGACAAGCCTGCGGTATTGTTTCACGCAAAATAAATGATAACTGTTGACTATAAAACAATTTTTAATGTGATTTACTAGTTAAGGAACAGGATGAAAGGAGAATATATTGTGCTGTAATTATTTAACAATAGGTTAACTGTAAAAAAAAATAAACATAAGCTCATCTTGAGGGGGCAATAAGGATCATGTGTCGAGGGCAAAAGTAAAGAAAACGCCATGAAATTCTTTTACTCAATTGCTTTTTACTGTATCATTTCTGTTTTTTTAATGATCATGAACCGATGCAGAAACTGCAGCGATTGTTGTGCACATCATGAAATTCTGTGAACAGTTTTGCAAAAAAGTGAGGCAGTAGAAGCACATAAGATTTTAAAAAAACAATACATTTTGTGTAAAAACAATAACAACTTGTTTCTTTCATCTTTTTATTTCACTAAAAGAAAAACTGCCATGTTTTCCCCAGAGAAAATAAAACCCCCAAGTATTCAGAGTTGGTAGCGCCAGTGATTATGATGACGATATGGGTAGAAGGGGAAAAAAATTCACTGGGCCAAACAAGTTCATTCACCCTCTCTATATCCCTCCTGAGTAAAAAAAAACTTTGCAATGAACAATTTTTTTATTTACTTTTTCGTTTGTTACTCGGGGGAAAAAGTGCTTTTGTAGGTATTGCAGTGCATTTCTTTTTCTTGGTAAAAGCCATCTTGTCTTGCTTTTATTATAGTAGTAACGGATGTCTTCTTATTCTTCTTGAATTGCGTCATATAGGGCACACATAGAGTACTCATAGAATATGACGCTGAGCAGGATGGCATCACCGTCAAAACGCACACTTTTGCACAGTAAAAAGAGAGAGAGAGACGCCTGTAAGAGAGATGATTATATCAAAAGGAAGGGGTAACGGTTCCTAGGTCACTCAGTCAGTCAACCACCATCACAGTCTTCGTCATTATCGTCTTCACAAAAAAAAACCACATATCTCGTCTTTTTTTATTTCATACAAAAAAAATCGGTTTTTGCACGTTGCAAGAACATGGCTCTCTGCAAAACAGAGAGAGATAACTAATATGTACAGAGACTCGTATGTATTATGCTTGGTAACAAAACAGTTTCTTCTTTTTACACATAAGCTCGCAGTTACTCAATCTGGTTCCTTATTTAATTCTTCTATTACAATGCGCAACAGTCTTATTATGTGATTGCACATTTTCGTCTAGCTCCATTTTACTCTTTTTCTTTACCCTGTGAACTTGACATTGAACAGTTGTTTTTGTCATCAGAACTCTCATGAAACTTCGAGAATGTGCCTTTCTCATTCCTAAACAAAAAAAAAGAAGTAATGACCAGATGCCCTTGTGTACTGCAATACAATGCAAAACATACTTTTGTTATTTATTTTGCACTGCAGCTTTATCGAATAACGATTTACCAATAAAAATCCCGTTAACGCCAGGCACAATTTTGAAGAATTGTCGTTATCTTTACAACATTTTCGGGAGAATTTTCGAAGAAACAGTTTTTTTTTCGTGCACACTCTCGTCATATAAACTTTGTATTGATATACAAAAATTAGAGCTCCTGTTTTGTATCCCAGTCGCGATAGCTACCTGTTGCGCTCTCAGAAAACTTTTTTTTTTTTTTTTGCGTGCAAAAAGTGAACGTAGCGAGAAAAAAGCCCAAAAATGGTTAAATATAGACAAGCGTTTATTTTTTTCGTGGAGTTTTATATCACAAAGGCATAAAGAGAGGATGCAGTACAGTTACTCATTTCCCAGGCAGGAGGGACCAGAATAATATACAAAAAAAAATTGGCTGCAAATTTTTATATAGATAACCATGCTGGTTTATGTTGCCTTAGCGAGGACGTTGAACTTGAGCCCGAGTAGCCCAGTGAACTGAAGCCATCATTGTAATCATGATGATCATGATTATTCCCGTAGTTGTAGTGGTTGTTTTTTTTGCAGGTAGACAGTGAAACAAGTAAAGTTGCACGGATAATAGAAGGATTTGAGATTGGCTTGAGAAAAAAAAGAAAGAAAGAAAGATGCAGTCAAGACCATGCTTATGCTTTTCATGCTGCATAGTATCAAATTTTTTTTTTTCTTTGAATGAATGACAGTAGCATGTTGAGGATTATGTGTAGAAGAACCTTCGCAACGAGATAATGACCGACTAGAAAAATCCCAACAGCGGATTTTTTTTTTTTTTTTTTTTTTTTTTTGCACATTACGTTTTTTTTGCATTATCAAAGAAAGCAATTTACGAAAGGAATTATTATGACATTGCAATTTTCCGGTTGTTGATAAATGACATGAATAATATTGTACACCTTGAGAAAGATCTGTTATGTAAAAGGCAGGGGAAAAAAATGAGGATTCGTCATGTGTGGGGTGACGAAGGGCGGCAGTGACGTGAACGTCGTTTCGTCATTTAAAATTGCAGAAAAAAAAATTTATGTGTGAGCGAAGTAGTCTTCTTGATTATATATTTTTTTTTGTCGTTTTCAGTTAGGTTTTGTTGTAGCATGCACAGTTGATGGGTAGCAAATGTCTGTTAGGTAATAATAATCATGTCATCAAGTGCTGAGAACTGTGTGCACTTCGTCAGTAGGCCATTTAGGGAATGGAATTTTTTCTCGTGTGAAGCTAGCGGTGTAAGTCAGACTAATTTTTAGGATTCGAAAGGAATGTCACGTAATTAAAGAAAAAACGAAGATAAATTGTTTTCAAAGCAGTTGCTTTGTACAGAATAAAAAGTATTATGCATATGAAAGATATGGGAAAGAGATTAAGCTTCGGGGCGACTTGATAATATTCTGAAATACAGATGTATCAGCAGAATATATTTCGTATGAAAACCGATTTTTAGGTATATTTAGAAATTTCAGTGGAACTGCGAACATGAACTTTTGCTTTCCACAAATAAAAAAAAAATGCCTACGTGAAAAGTTCAGAGGAAACTCTATATTTAGGACTTTGCCCAACTCAAGTAACCACATGCGTATTGTATTCACATTAAAATATTATTAGTTAAAAGGGTCCCTCAAATAATCCCCGGCTCCTTAGGATTTTTACGTCTTTTTACTTTTAGTCAAGAACATTTTTCTTGGAAATCGTAACCCCAACACATTCCGTACTTTTCAATATGACGATGAGTTCAATTCAAACAAATCTCGTTTGTACATTTACGTTAAGAGCAACGGCAAGTATTCATCCAAATGTGTCCTTTTATTATTTTTATTTATAACTAAAATTAATCCCTTTTTCTAAGGAAGCATCACCGACTATACCTTAATTTGAATACAAAAAACATGCAAAAGTGTGTATGAGAGAATAGGTATGCAGAATACGCGTCCAGTAAATCAGGAAAAATTCATAAAAATCTTAAAAGCAAAACGATATGCAGATATACAAAGGTATGTTACCGTCAAAACAGTGGGTCTTTTCATTATATGTCGTTATTGAAATGTTCACTTAGGTACACACTGTGAAGTGAACAGTTCATAGAAGAAAAATATCGATAGAACGTACGCGTAAGCATATATCCATTTAAAAAATTGAAAGTTTTGTTCTGTAGTGTTATCTGGTTTTTTAAGTTCCAAGAAATTGTTAGCTTTAAAAGTACACGCTAAACAATCCGCTTCATGTTTGGTATTTTGTTTGGTTCAATCAAGTTCGAAATAAAGTCATAAAACGCATTGTCAGTTCATGGAACAACCTTGGAAATGTTCGACACACATGGCGTGTCATCTAGTGCACAGTAGTTGATAGTTTACAACAAAGCCCAATTAGCTTTTGTTCCAGTGAATCCGTAAATTAAAAGTTGTTACATGTTTGTGATTTTTTTCCCTTTTATGTTCAGCCTGGAGACAGTGCTTGTGTCTGGCTTCTGTGAGGACAACCGATGGAATCAGGAAATAGACTCAAATAATGGCTAGAATTGCCCTTCATTTGTTCCAATTTTCATAAAAATCACAACCTTGAAGGTGTCTTTGACACCTGCAAAACACTTTGTACCAATTGGCTCAAAAGTCATAATGCTAACGTCGCCGCCTTCTGATGGGTCACAAGCTAATGGAGTATCAGTAGCAGCCAGTCCCACTGTCAAATCTTCATCTTGTCATCTCCGTCAAACTGGCAACTAACGAGAACCAAGACAGGTATGTAATGAGACCACCCACAGGGTTTTACACTATATTTAAATTCCAGGAGTTATTGCCCGCAGTTTTTCGCTGCCGTCATTACAAAATTGTCTTTCACTGTGTGTCTGAGTTTTTGCAATATACTCTCGATAAGGTGTGCACGAGAGTTGCTCGCACATGTTTGGTATATTTTGCTCAATCCAACCATTGCGAGATTGATGCCAAGGCCACCATCATACATTTTCCACTGGAGCACCACCACTTTTTCCAGGTTTTCCAGGGAGAAAGTAGACTCCTCTTTAAATAACATGAAAGAAAAGGTTTCATGGCTAACAGAAAATATAACAGACAGACAGTGTACAAACAAACAAACGAAAAAAAACGCTGCCAGCGCAAGCGTAACCCTATTATCAAAGCTATTTACCATGAATTTCCCAACAGTAACTGAATTTTTATGAGGTCTATTTTTTATTCCACTTTCCTCTCACTCTCTCTCTCTCTCTGCTTTCCCCTGGGTGTCTTTTTCTTGTATGTCATGCATGCATAAATAATCAACATACAAAATCAATACCAAAATAACAGTTATAAACATCCCCGTAACGTTTATATATTCATCTTAACTGTCTTTTTTTCGGATTGGTTTTCGTTATCTTTCGTTCTGTAGTCAGGGAATCCTAGTAATTTTCCTTGGAATTCATCTACACATCCATTTTCTCCGTTTCCGGTGTTTTACTCATCAACAGATTGAGAAACAAAGGCGTATTGAATATGCATAGAGGACGCGCATCAGACACATAATCTTTCCATGTGGTAGGCTTTTCACCCAAAAATAAATAAAAAAGACCAAGTCGCGATG
>VICI01003395.1:0-13408 GCA_019593645.1 Akabosia matsudoensis | reverse complement strand
TTTTTTTCTTGTTTACAAACTTTAAAATATTTTTAATTAGCTCCTTATCACACACAACCAGGAATGTAATAACTCTGTATCATAATATATTTGTATCGTATCGGTAAAATATTTAACTTATTGTTTTACATTATTGGAGGGTAAGCTTATTTTTCTGTATATATTTTTTTCAAAGCATTGTTTTTTTGGTATGTGGGGAAGGGGGGCGGTTAACCGACTAGATTTATAATGGTAGCACAGCTCATGTAGCAGTTGTTGTAGCGTAAGAACGATATAGAAAAATACAGAGAAGAATTTGTAATACAAAAAAGAAAAAAGAAAAGAAGTCTAAAGATAAATTTGCTAGATAGCTAAATTATTCATTAATCTACCTTATCAAATTTGTCTTTAAAATAGTTTTTGAGTATAACAGGAAGGAGGGAGACTCCGCCGAGGGCGACGAGAAGAAGGAGGGACGTCCAGGAGACGGCGTCAGAGCTGGAGGAGAGCATGTTGAGAGTTGTTCCAGCCTGGATGGCAACGAAGGAGGGTGGGGCTACCCCAATGAACGTGCCAACAAAGAAGGGCACTATTGGCACGCCCAACACGGGGGAGGTGATGTTGATGAACCAATTGGGCAGGAAGGGGGTCACGCGTAGGAATACTATGTAGTTGAGAAGGTTATCCCGGTGTTTTTCAACCTGCACAGGAAGAACCACAAATTTGATGAGTTGCTTATAAAAATTTGTACTTATTTTTGGAGGTAGAGAAGAGGGGCTTTGTTCTTACCGTTATAGACCAGGACTGGACTCGCTCAGGAAAGTATTTGAGAATAAGGCGTCGCCCCACGAGCCAGCTGAGTCCGTAGCAACACGAGGCTCCGGCCGCACTACAGAAACAGACGAGAGGTAAGGCCACCCAGAAGTTGAACAAGAAGCCGGACAGAATTGAGAGAAAGATTGATCCCGGAATGGCAAACGTTTGAAGGAAAATGTAGACGAGGAGGACAGCTCCGAGGACTTGAAAGTAGTACTTATTCTTGTAGCGAGATAGAATTGAGCCGAGCAGTTTGGCGTCCTCGATGTTTCGGGGTAGCTTCAGCTGCTCCTTTTCCTTCCTGCCAAAAATGAACGCAAAAACGATGAAAAACTATCGATACCTGTTTCCACTCAACGACAAACGGTTATCTAGTGGTTATCTACTTACGGTTCTAGCTTAGGAAACTGAGAAATTAGCCCAAGAAGAAGGGCAATCGACAAGACGAAAATTGCGATTAGAACTGTCCAACGGTAGCGGGCCTTGGAGGAATCCACAGAGACTCCGTGCCCTGACTGGCTACCCAATTGCGACATTTTCTTTTCTGGATTCTAGTTTGAGGAGAGAACTTGCTCAAGTTGGCCGAGCAAAATAGATAAAAAAACAAACTGAACTAAAAAAACTAGTAAAGTTGACGTGTGATAAGGAGCTGCTGAGTTACTCAGAGTCGGGAGAGATGCTGCTGAGAAAAACAGAAGGAAGTTATTCAAATGAAATTGATTCGCGCGTGTTTCACGATGCCCATGCGAACAAGTTTAGGTTTTCTTTACCTGAAATCGTTGAGTGGGCTTCTCAGCCAAGCTTCAACTTTGTCATGCGAAAACTCTCGCCGATCCTCAATTTTTTTTCGCTCGTTAAGTCTTTCGGCTGGCGTTTCATCTTCAACGAGCGAATATACTTCAACTACCTCGATATCATCGTCGTCTTCAATTACTTGGGCATCATTGCCGCCTGCAGTTCCCTGAATATTATTGCCGCCTGCAATTCCCTGAATATTATTGCCGCCTGCAATTCCCTGAATATTATTGCCGCCTGCAATTCCCTGGACATCATTGCCACTTGCAATTCCCTGAATATTGTTCCCTGCAGCGAGCGAATATACTTCAACTATCTTGATATCATTGCCGCCTACAATTCCCTGAATATAATTGGGGCCCGCAATTCCCTGAACATTATTGCCGCCTGCAATTCCCTGAATATTATTTCCGCCTGCAATTCCCTGAATATTATTGCGGCCCGCAATTCCCTGGACATCATTGCCACTTGCAATTCCCTGAATATTATTTCCGCCCGTAATTCCCTGAATATTATTGCTGCCCGCAATTCCCTGAATGGTATTCCCTGCAGCGAGCGAATATACGTTGACTACCTTGATATCATTGCCACCTTTAATTTCCTGAGTTTCATCGGCTTCAATTATCTGAATATCATTGTCGTCTTCAATTTCCTGAACATCATTTCTGACTGGAACTCCCTGAATATTATTGCCGCCTGCAATTCCCTGAACGGCATTGCCGCCCGCAATTCCCTGAACGGCATTGCCGCCCGCAATTCCCTGAGTATCATCGGCTTCAATTATTTGAACATCGTTGTCGTCTTCAATTTCCTGAACATCAATGCAGCTTGGAATTCCATATACATCATTGACGCCTGATATTCCCTGAGTATCATTCCCTGCAGCGAGCGAATATACTTCAACTACCTTGCTATCATTGCCATCTTTAACTTCCTGAATATCATTGGCTTCAACTATCTGAACTTCATTCTCGTCATCAGTTTCCGGAATGTCATCGACGACTTCATTTTCCTCCACTATTGTACTTTGGTCTCCTATTCTCGTGCTGGAACCACTACTGGTCGAGTCTCCTCCCTCTCCGTCAGAGGAGTCTGGAAAAAAACCGTACAGGTCTTTCCACTCAAAGTCCACATCGTTTTGGACGTCTTCCATAGTCCAGTCCTGGTCGACTCGTCGTCGTCTTGGAGAAGGCGGTCCAGCCAGCGCCCACAGTCTGTCGGCTTCATGTTTGAGCATCTTGGACTTGCGGAGGGGCCCCGGTAAATAATTGTTCCATGGTTTCCGTTGCATTCCGAGCGTTGCTAGGAAATCATCATCAACTTTTTTCGGGCGTTGCTTATCAACTTGCTTCGGTTCTGTCTTATCAACTTTCTTCGGTTCTGTCTTATCATATTTCTTCGGCTCTTGTCTTACCAACTTTCTTCGGTTCTGTCTTATCAACTTTCTTCGGCTCTGTCTTATCAACTTTCTTCGGCTCTGTCTTATCAACTTTCTTCGGTTCTGTCTTATCAACTTTCTTCGGTTCTGTCTTATTAACTTTCTTCGGTTCTGTCTTATCAACTTTCTTCGGTTCTGTCTTATTAACTTTCTTCGGTTCTGTCTTATCAACTTTCTTCGGCTCTGTCTTATCAACTTTCTTCGGCTCTGTCTTATCAACTTTCTTCGGTTCTGTCTTATCAACTTTCTTCGTGTTCTGTCTTATCAACTTTCTTCGGTTCTGTCTTACTAACATTCTTCGGTTCTGACTTATCGATATTCTTCGGATCTGTCTTATCGACATTCTTTGGCTCTTGATTACCAGCCGTCTTCCGGTCTCTCCCCTGATTCTTGGGGTCTGGCGTGTTAAGCAGACTCTCCGACTCTCGCTTATCAACATTCCGGGGTGGGGTCCGGGGTGGAGATTCCAGTAGAGCTCTTTTAGGAGATGGAGGTCCTTCCTCTGGACGAGTTCCCCCTTTCGCAATAACAGCGTCAAGAGTATCCCTGTTAAACCCAAAAAGCTCCTCCATCTTCTCGCTTTTAAAACAAACAAAAAAAACTTCCACCTTTAATTAGCAGTGATTAACTGAAAAAAAAAATTATTTTCCTCGAAAAATAATTAAACAATCCAATTATCTCTCAGACAATCACTTACTCGTCAGTGTACACTCCAACGTCTTGATTCTCCATTATTTTATTGGAAAATAATTGCTCCTCCAACTTCGTTAAAATTCCTCCAAGACAAAAACAAAACAAAGCTATGAAATGATCAACAAAAAAAAGCGATCTCAATTCCTACAGCAAATCTTTCTCATCAAGGGGCCGTTCCTTAATTACGTACTTGCTTTGACCATATAATTTTCTTATTGACAAAATCGAAATAATTTTAAGAAAAAAGCTGAAAATATATTTCCCTACTAGTGACAACTAAATTTCTATTTTTTATATACTCCCCTTCAAGCCGCACTCTTTTTGGATGGACAGCCCCATTTTTGTTCCTCCACAGGAGTACGAACTCTGATGCAGAAAAAAAAAGTCTCTGTACGTCGCCTTTGTTCACCGCCTTGAGAGGTAAGCCTGTCATGGGAATCTAACGCGCAGTCGTGTTTCGAGTCTTGCCCAGCTTCCTTCTCGTGCTCTCTTCCACCAAATTTTTTTCGTCACATTTATTTCTCGCCATCGTCACTCCATTTTTTAAAAAACCAAAAAAGTTAGTCGACATCAATTTAACAACTGTTTTATTTTATTGTGGACAAGTGCTCAGTTTTCCTTTTAAATACAAATTTTAATTGTTCGAAACATCCAACCAAAACATAAAAATAAAAAAATATGAGAAATCGTTGGAGGGTGATCCCCCCTCGACCAAGTTAAAGTTTCTTTTTTCCCTTCATCGAAAAAAAAATATCTGTTTTTTTTTCTGGATACAAATTTGCTTCAACACAAATTTCCTCAAGAAATCTGGAAATTTCTTTTTCAAAAATTTGCCAATATAAAAATATTTTAAGTGGAAAACAACCATGAAGAATCTTATTCTGGTAAGCGATTGAAATTATAAACTTTTTTATTTTCTTTCTATTCATAGCAAAAATCGTGATCAAACAACAAATAATTTGCCTCCAGTGCCTGGTACAAAAACTGACATCTTTTATATGACAAGTCTCGTTTAAACTGTGTTTTTTTACTTGGTGACGGTACTGCCTGTTTCTTCCTTGTTTGTATTGCCACACACACGCGCAATAATCTCGCTCGCGACATTTATCCAGATTGCTATTCTGAGTCTGAGACTTTTTTTTTTTTTTGATAAATTCCCTTTTAGTCATGCGTATCCACATGAATTAAAGTTATTTTAAACTACTGACTACACGTAAGCAATTGAAAAGTGCAGTTGCATATTGTTCTAGGTCATTAGCGAAGATAATTGCAGGTGAGCCTATGAAGAATATAAGAAAATAATAAATGTTTGCAGTAGAGAACCGCGCGGGCACGCCGGCCAAAAAGTAAAAATCATAGTAATAATAATAGCCCAATAAAATAAATGACTGTGTGTGCGCGCCTGCGTTCCTTCTCTACAATAAAGATCTTTTACACGGCGACCACAACAATCAAGGATATCATTATGTCTCTCTTGTCATTACTACAAAAACAGGGATGTGGCAGTCAGGCCTTCAATAGTTGTACGGACTTATCCTGGCGCTTATCTTTGCCGGATAACCAAACACAAGATCTTTTTTTTTTCTTCTTTTTTTGATTATAATATTCATTCAAAAAAAAAAGTAAAGTAGTCTGCAGGAATAATATTATTTAGTTTTTGGAGAAGTTATTGGCAAAAATTGACATGTATTTTTAGTCTCTCTCTCTCTCTCTCTCTCTTTGGCATGAGTCATGAGACAATTGTGTGATGGCTTGACCTTGCCAGTAAATTTTTGTTCGCCATTCAATCAGTATCCTTGGCAATAGGGATTGTGGCAGTCAGGCCTTCAATAGTTGTACGGACTTATCCTGGCGCTTATCTTTGCCGGATAACCAATACAAGATCTTTTTTTCTTCTTTTTTTGATTATAATATTCATTCCAAAAAAAAGTAGTGTGCAGGAATAATACAATACTTTTTGGAGAAGTTATTGGCAAAAATTGACATGTATTTTTAGTCTCTCTCTCTCTTTGGCATGAGTCATGAGACAATTGTGTGATGGCTTGACCTTGCCAGTAAATTTTTGTTCGCCATTCAATCAGTATCCTTGGCAATAGGGAACACTACCAGTTACCATATGAAAAAAAATATATGTATTACGTATAAAAATTTTTGTATCTTGTTACTACTTTTGGCCATTCTAAATTTTTCAATTTACCCTTTTGCTCATCAATCAGCGACAAGACAAGAAAAAGCAAAAGTGTTTTGTCATGAAATGTACTTAACGGTATTTATGTGGCTTGTTGGTCACTCTCTGGGTAGTTAATTGTGTCTACATTTTTTGAACCTTACTTTTGATTAAAACCGAACGAGATAGTCACGAGGGGAGGATTTTCTTGAATTAAATTGTTTCTTTATCGTCGTAATCAGTTTCCTTGGTGGGTTGTTGAGGAGGAATGCAAGATGAGAAATAATATAATAAAATATGCAAAAAAAGAAAATAACGTTGAACGTGCAAGGATTTTAAAAACTAATTTAACGCTAATGCTCCAGTTTGCCACTTGTTTGATGCTCGTGATTCATGACCTAATCCGCGGCGCGGTGCCGTGACAATCTATGAATAATTTTTTTTTTTTTGAATGTTTCAACTAACGATAAACTGGCACGATTATTTTAATTTTGATGCCGGTGTCATCGTTTTTTGATTTCGTGATTGTAGTCAAAAAGGCAAACCGAATGATGAATGGCGTCATCGAAGACGCACCGCCGCAATTACATAATTTTTGTTTTTTTGAAACAAGGTTTTTACATACATAAAAAAAATCTGAGCTTTGGTCGTTGGTATCGTTCTAATTCCCATGATAAGCTCTTCAGATAAGACAACTGAAAAAACTAACCCAAAAAAAGCATTTTTAAATGTTTATATTTCTCTTTTTATTTTATTTCGTGGGTCTTATCTTTTCCGCCAAATGCGGCCATTCGCAAAAAAGAAGTTCAGCAAAGTAAACGGTATGGATTGCAGAGTTCATTTTTAGAAAGGCACGCCTTCGCAGGAGTCAGTCAATATAAATTATTATTTTTTAGTAAATTGAAAGAAAAAAATCAACAAGACACAAAAGAGTGTGTTTTTTTTGTCCTATGATATTTGTAATAACAAAAAAAAATGCATACCTGATGGAATTTAAGTAACAAAAGACAAGGGCAGCTAGATAAAACAGGTAGCAAATAGGTTTTTACACAGATTTTTGCATCCTGGTGACATGATACGCTAAAGTGAACTGATATCATGAATTAAGTGAACTAATTAGTGATGAAAAATCAAGGAAGAAGAAGAAAAAAAGGTTTCGTGTGGAGCCCTTGATTTGAACACACACGTGGAATGTAGAGTACATATATGTTTTTTGGGGGTGGCATATCCATTTAAAAATGTGTCATGTAAAGATTTAAAACATTGAGTAAGAAAGAAAAAAAATGACAACGTCGTAAAGTCGTCATACAAAAAAGGATTGTTTTCAAAGGCGGGCACGGTTGTCAGAGGGAACCCGAGTGGTGATGGTGATAAGTGTAGATAAGACTTTGATTAGATTCTGTGGCAAAGCTGTTTTGAAATCGAAGGGAGAAAATATTTCAGCAAGTGGAGATATATGTCTTGGAAAAGTATAATATGCCTATCGTTTCTACAAATGCATAGATGTGCAGTCAGTGTGCACGTATTATTTTTAGCTCGACTGGACATAAATTATTGCTGAAAGTCACCTAAATCGGCTGAAATTCATTGATAAAGTATAATATGCCTATCGTTTCTACAAATGCATAGATGTGCAGTCAGTGTGCACGTATTATTTTTAGCTCGACTGGACATAAATTATTGCTGAAAGTCACCTAAATCGGTTGAAATTCATTGAGTTATGGACAAATTAACTAAAAATAGCAGTTTTAGTTAATATTATAATTTTGCTGTTCGAAAAAATAGTCCAATTTGACGGTTCATCATGTTCGTTAGGGAATTAAAGCAGTTGTCAGTCATAATTTATGTCCCGTCAAGCTAAAATAATACGTGCCTACTGACTGCACATCTATGCAAGTGTAGAACCGATAGGCATGTTAAAATTTTCCAAGTCACATACATATATATATTATTTTATTTGTGAAACTGTAAACCATTTTAAAAAGATATTGTTTTTATTGCTTGCAATATAGTGCCGGCTGCTGTTGCTAACGTTCATAGTTACATAATCGTCTGTTTGAACGGTTATATATTTTCTTCTGTTTTGGGTTTTGTGATTTGAACGCGCTGAGAGAATGAACGAAGAAAATTGGAATTAGTTGCACATCTCCAATTGGTAACGTAGTTGAGGTGGCGCGTTATGACAGCCCTTATTTCGACATGTGTTTAAACAGCACCAAAAAAACTCCTTCAAAAAAATCTTCAACTGAATCCTCTCGGCCAATGTTAATAGCCTTTTGATCAGGTTTTCAAACGAGGCTATAAAGCCTTTTTTCATTGATTAACTAAAACTGTTTAATAAATACTCCCAGTTTGTTTTAAACTAAAAAATATATATGAATCCAAGTCATTTCCCGATTCTATTCTTAAGAATCTACTCATGCATATCTATCAGAGATGAGCAATCAATCCTTAGTTCCACTCAGTTTTTTTTCTCTAAAAAAAATCAATTTAAAATTAGTCATCGTCATGTTCTATCAATATCCTGTAGAGTTCTATCAGCTTCCTCTTTAATTTTCATAGCAAGTGCTATTTTTTAAAATACTTCTACGTTTTTAGTCTTCCCACCCCTGCGTTAACTGCGACGAAAAAATAAACTGCTTCTTTTGTAAAAAAAAGTAAGAAACACGTTATTTATTTATTAAATATTATTGGCTAGTTGCATATAATTCACAAAAATCTCTCTTCATTTGTCATTCTTTGGTGTCAATTTCTATCTATTTTTGTATATCTGCGTTTTTTTTTGTCAGTGATATTTATAAGTGAGAGTAAAATCATAATAGACAGTCTTAAACCTATTTTTTTGTACACTATTATCAGTCAGTACAGTTCACTGGCAAAAAAATATCACCAAAAAAAACTTTCATCATTCGCAACAGGATACTTTTGATACTGTTTTTTATTTTGTGGGGGAGGGAACGTACCGATTACAACAAAACGCTCCATCGCATCAATGCACACATTCATTCAAACTTGGTTTTTATAGACTTCTAGTCTTTAAAATAGTACTACTTTACAGCACTCTATCAAGCATTGTCTTTTAGGTTTTATGAGCCTACCCCGCCTTAGTACTTACCTGATGACGCGCCGTTGTTAATTACTTATTAATTAATAAACGAGCGAACACGAGCTGTGATTTAATTATTTTCCTGAACGTGTTTTTTTTTTTGCTTTTTTGTCCTTGACAGTTTTTTTTAAATAAAATAATAAAAAAGGTTACATAACAGACGATTTTTTTTTCTTGTGTTGGCAAAAGCCGCCAGCGTTAGGAAACCGTTACAAGACGCCACAAAAATTCTGCGAGACCAGCGTTTTTTTTTGAAGATGGGCAACGCAAGGAAGCGTGATCACACGAAGGAAAAATTTTTTTTTGTCTTTCTGTTTCAAAACAGTCTCCACAAACCACCTCAGGATTTCGAAGCGTTTTTTTTTTTTTTTTTTTTGCTTTTTTGTCCTTGACAGTTTTTTTTAAATAAAATAATAAAAAAGGTTACATAACAGACGATTTTTTTTCTTGTGTTGGCAAAAGCCGCCAGCGTTAGGAAACCGTTACAAGACGCCACAAAAATTCTGTGAGACCAGCGTTTTTCTGAAGATGGGCAACGCAAGGAAGCGTGATCACACGAAGGAAAATTTTTTTTTTGTCTTTCTGTTTCAAAACAGTCTCCACAAACCACCTCAGGATTTCGAAGCGATTTTTTAATATTATTTTCCGTGAAGCAAGTTTATTCATTGTGATGCAATGCATTTTTCATCCCCTTCATCCCCCTTTAAAACCAAACTGAATCAGATTCATGCGTCAGTAGAAAAAAAAACGATCGTCAATGGAATTATTATCATTTTAAACACTAAAAAAACTATGTTTTATTATCGCCAAGACAACGAGACTGATGAAGAGAATGTTACATTCACATTTTTTCCTCGCATGTTGATGCATTTATAACAAGCGCGCAGCGCAATCCCAGCGTGCAGAGAGCAGGAGCGAGCTTCGTATTAAATTGACTTGCAAACTGGTGCAAAAACCATCACAAAAATTAATATTTCATCTGTATTCAATATTAAATAGACACTCTAATCGCAATCCCTTTTGTTTAATGTGTCTCTTATGAATCTGAGTAAAACAAAAATTGTTCTGGTTCCCTCTTGACTTTTATATTTTGGGGGTTAAGGCAACAAGGTCACCGTGTGATCAGCTCAAATATGATACGATCAAGTCCTTCTTTTTTGAATATATTTAAGGAAAAAAAATCATCATCCCCACAACCCCATGTGGCATATGTCTATATATATTTTTTTGTACATATTTCTATGTAAAATCTACACGGGTAATTAAGCACGCCGGCTGTTCAAACTGTGTGTCGGATTTGATATAAAAAAAATTTATGCTTGATAGTTGATATGATTTTTTTAAATACTTATTTTATTTTGTTCTGCTTTCTTTTCCGATTCTTTTATTTTTTTTCTCAGGTGGTGATAAGTGTTTTGATGGGGGTGGGAGTTGTCCCTTGCCTAGGAGCACCGGCTGTGAGCAGCGTCCACGTGAGCTTCGTTTCAGGGAACAAAAAGACTCAATACTCGCACGGAACTCACACGAGGCCTGCAGTGGTCCAGTATCGTCTTCAAGCCGCGGGCTCAGGTAAGCGAATGCTCTGTCAGATAGCGCTTATCTCTTTAAAAAAAACATTGTACAAAAAAAAAACAAAATATAAAGCTTAAGCTCGTGATAACCTTACTAATCAAACAAGACAGCAAACTATGGTCGTTTTAAAGAAATACACTTTTCAAGTGACAGAAAATGACACGACATTTTTAATTGACGCAAAAAGTGAGTAGCTCGTCTAAATCGCTATTAATGAGATTCTGGTCGTGTTTTTTTTTGTGCTGAGGCACGCATTCCTCCTTCTTGTCAGACAGTCAGGTAGACAAAAAAAAAAGAAGGAGAACCGCAATGTGCTGAACGTGCAAAAATAGCAGATTGGATTGAAGAAAAAAAAAACCTATATAAAGAATTAAAGTTGAACAGAGCAAATGAAAGGGAAATGAGTCAATTGTTTTTTTAACGCGAGGAAGGCCAATAAATGATGTAAAAATCAATTGGAACTTTGGTTTAGAAAAGTAGCTGGAAATTTTTGAAAGCAGTGTCCTACGCCTCAAAAACAGGGAAACCCATTAGTAATCTATACAAAATACATCAATTCCAAATTCAGTTGAGAGAATGAAAAGTACCGGTGGAACAATGGTTTTTTCCATGCATTTTTGTATGGGAGGAAGAGGTGAAATTTGCATGGAAAAAACCGTTGTTCCTCCGGTGCTTGTCATAACTGAATTCATCGTACTATGGAAATGCAGTAGGATGGCCTCCTAACCATGGTTATTTATTAAAGGAAGCCATGTAGTTTTCATGTGATGGTCTGTTAGTAAATGTAATGTGGAAGAGACAAACAGACAGATAAGTCGATATCTCGAAGATAAGTTGAAGACTTTGTAGATAAAACGTAGGTTTTTTTATACGAAGTGTTGAGATGTGTGAGATGTAGATGGTGATGGTGCGTGCAACTCTGTGCATTGCAATGAAAAAAGGAAGAGAATTATTTTAAGAGTTTTGCAGACGCTTTTTTTGTGTATATTCTTAGGATTTTTTTTTCTTGAAAATTTGACACAAAACGGGTGCAGTGGAGCGAGTCGCCTCACTCCACTGCCTCCATTCAATGGCAGTACTGCTGAGAGCGTATACATTTCGTTGGGGAGATAAGAAATTTTTTAGAGATTGAGTGTTAAAACACGTATGCGACGGTTTTTTTTTGTTAACACCTCGACTGAAATTAACTGTAACACAGGGATTGGTGACAACACGGACTTACTTGCCCGACGGTTACGGAGCATTTCGGCATCACCTTCCCCCCGCGAGAGACGCTATCGGGGAAGGGGCTCGAAAATACTTCTGGTGGCCCCGTCCACCAAACAAACGACACAACAAGCACCACCAGAACACATCACCACAACAGCAGGCACACCACCCGTGACATCGTCGAGTGTCCCACGGGGACGGCGACGACATCCAGCTCCACTGACATTTTCTCCGGGTCCGACGACTCCGACACGGCGACAGCAACAAAAACAACAACATCGCTCGCGATTTGTGGAGGGAGCCGCCACGACAGGTGGCGCAGGTAGTAGTACAACACAGACTCTTACCGAACAGCACACAGCCTCACCCTCGAGTGGGCTGCAAACCACGATCCCCTCTGGGGACAGACCCAAAGACACCAAAGCCGTCAAACGGAGTCCATACATTGAAAACTTCGAAGCAAGAGGGATTACGTTTCCAGACTTTGACGAATTTGGGGGTAAGGCAATATACAAAACACACAGGAAAAAAAATTAATCTTCAAAAAAAAGAAGCCACATAACTTTACTAATCACTTAACATTCCAGCTTTAAGCCTCTTAAGTAGCGCCCCTGAAAAAAACGGAGAGAGAACCAAATTCCATTTCCCATAATCCCCTCCACAACTTGAAGATTACTCCTTTTTCCCTCCACTCTCTACCGCTTTATTTTTCCCTTGCAACGAAATTAGAACCGGATTGTTGTTGTGTTCCACCAGGAGAGTCCTCTTGAATAATTCATATAAAAAAGCCTAAAAAAATATCACAGCCAGAGCTTTGCTTCTTTTTTTTTATATTTATTTATTTGAGACTAGAGAAACTCGACCATGTTTAATTAAAATGGGAATCAATATTCCCCATAAATAAACTCTCTCTCTCTCTCTCTCTCTCTCGCCAAAATCCTATGTGTTGGTCAAGAGGCTATCGAGATGAGAAGACTACTTCAAACCGCGTTTTGTGTTGACAGAGACAGCTTTTTATCCAGCTTAAAAAACCCCGTTTCTGGGGCACTCCGAGACTTTTAGACTATTTTCCAGACCTTCTTCCTACCACTCACTCTCATCCAGCTAGAAAAAAGACTCTTTGTTTATCAAAGAGATTATCTTGAGCTGTTGATGATGATGTTGCGGGTATTTTTTTATATCCTTTTATAAGGGGAAAAAAATATCCCATGTATTTTCTCTTTGAGAGAGAGAGAGAGAGAGAGAGAGGAAAATTGCTGTTGGAGACATTAAAGCGGATCCGCCTACAACTCTTTATTTTTTTTCTGCAATTTATCGATTTCTTTTTTCTTCTAGTTTCTCATGAATCTCCTTCAAAAAAAAAGTCTATTACGTATATATATACAGAATATGGAAGGTTAAGTGCGCCGTTTTTACATCATATCCATCCCAGTTTTACTTCCCGTCCGACACACAAGAAAAGAATATGTGACACTCTATATATTTCTTATCCTTGATGGAGTTCCCTTCCCAAGAGACCTTCGCTTTCCAGCGAGAAACCTTTGCATATGAACTGTGTGTTTATTTTGATGTCTTGTCATCAATCAAGATAAGCGGGAGATCAATACTCAGTCTTGTCCTTTTTGTTGACACT
>VICI01003394.1:2102-13410 GCA_019593645.1 Akabosia matsudoensis | reverse complement strand
AACAAAGAAGAATTTTATTCGAAATGGGAAGAAACTAGATACATAATAATTACAACATTGGCAGTTCAGCCGATCATCACGACTTTTGTATATGTAGCTTGAGCTAGTGCAAAAAAGTTGATGCATATAGATTGCCCAGAACAGGCAGTCATTAATGAAGACGTGCTTTAAGCATTATGACAATAGGGAAACAGGAAGTGCTTTGTTTTGCACTAGTATTTACTTCTTACTGTGGATCTTACTTGTGAAACTTGACTAGTCATAAGATTCATACTCATTGTACAACAAAAAACGTTACCACCGCATTGAGCTGATAGGAATAGTATGGTGTAACCAGTGTATCTATCTAAACTGATTCTAACAATTGATGCAATTGTAGACTCTTATTGCTTTGTTTACGCACAAATGGTTACTGAGCTTTAGTAGTTGTGCGCATTGTAGTAGTGAATACTCTAGACATATTAGTATTGAGCTGCAATTGACATATTGAAGTAAAGCCGAACGGATTCAGCACAAAAAAAGGTGGGAATGAAGTGAAGAGTGGAAGTATCGGGCATAAGTGTGCTTAACAGAAAATAAAAACATGGAGCAATTCAAACTGGAACGATCGTTATCCACCCCGGTGTCAAGTACTATCCTGACCCGATCCTCAAGGCGGTTCAGCGCGCCGAATCCATTCCTAATTCCAATGGTATGCGAAAACATTGTAAATATTTTGAAATATGGGGTTTTATTGATTTTTATCGCATTTGTCACATGTCAAACAGATAACAGACCAAATTCTCAGCTATTCCAACTTTGTCACGCGGAAGACCTGTCGTCTAATATCCCGAGATTGGGAGCGTGGCGCCACCCGGCTATTGAATATCCGTAAAAATCCGTTTACAGTAATCATTCCAAACGCAGAAGGGAACAGTTCACAGATCAATTCATTTCAGAACGATTCCACGGATGAAGAAGAGCTTCAAACACAAAATTATTTCCTGTGCATTCCTGCAAACTGTAATTGTCTGATCGTTCCCTGCAACGTTGGGCCAAACTTTTATCCAATTGTGTGCCAGTTACTTTTAAACTACGGTATGGCAAATTCGGTTTCTCGAGCTTCGAAACGCAGACTGGACTGTTTCACAGATAAGGGACGTGCTTTACAAGTATGTGCCAAAGCTTGAAGAGCTTGTTCTTGCTGAAGACTTTGTTTTACCCAAAATAGATCAAAACACAAAAGGACTTATTGAGTTTGACCCTATAACAAACAAAGTGAGCGAGTTACCAAAATTAAGAGCAATACATTTAGAGCTTCAAGACGAAAATTTACAAAATCTAGCCAACTTGCAGTTTCTACAAGAGCTTTTTAGCATTGCACCTAATGTTGAGTGCGTCAAAGGGTCAACAAAGTCATTTTCTCAAAATTCCTCACCACAAACCACAATATTTTCGAGTTTATTGTTCCGATCTATAGCTGAAAGTGATTCCCTCATCAAAGCAGGAAACCTGGGATATTTGGACATAAACGTAGAAATGCGAAATGCAGACATTGATTTACTCATAGCAGCCAATTTTCCCTTACACACGTTCCACTTGACTCTGGACATGGTAGCTACGTCAGGGAAAGTGGATGATTTGCTGAGCAGCTTGAGAGGAACATTAAAACGGCTCAAAATTACGCACAGGGGTTGCATAAGAACATCCCCGAATCTGGTGAACCTCCAAAATCTCGAGTATTTCGCAATACATGGGTATGAAACCGAAGTGCGGAGCCGCCGTAATGGCATAGTCGTTGACCAAGCTTTATACTTTGTGTACCGAAAAGTTCCACTTTGTTTATTCCCAGCGTTTATAGAGGGATGTGAAGCTTTGAAAAATTTGACGGAGCTTCGACTCTGCTCGACGTTCTACGCACCAAAGGATATTTACAATTTGAAGTCATTGTTTCCGTGTTTGAAAAAGTTACGTGTGTCTTTTCTGACGGACGATACGCTGGCAAGAATTTGTTTAGATTATCCTGATTTAGAAGAACTTGGCGCAACCCAAGGACTATATAGTGATACAAGTGTATGCGGCATAGCTCCAATTATTCAGGAAATTCTCAAAAATGGGGTTACCAATAAAGTCAAAGACAACAGACTTAGAGAGCTGCCAAATATTACCAACATGAAACGTAAGAAGATTCATACAATTTATTTTCAGAGCACAAAAAAGCTTCCTTTTTACGTAATTGTTTCAATTTTCAGGCTTAAGAGTTCTCGAACTAGGGTCTATTCATGCTACCGATTTCGGAATAATAAATGGTATATCCATTTGCCAAAACTTAAAAGAAATTGAGCTAGACTGCCCAAAGGTACTTTTTTATTTTAAAACTAACCGATTCTAAGCACCATTTCATACATGTGCATGTCATTTTAGGCTAAACTATTCTTAATTTGCTGATTATAGATTACTGACGCATCCCTCAAGATATTAGTACAGAATCTAGATCTCGATCGACTCAACGTTAAATCAGGTTCCTTCACGGATCCCACAGTAAGTGTCACCAAACGACTTCTATCGCGAAAATCATTTTCTATGTAAACAAAATTGCCCTCGCTTCCCAAAGTACCTATTTCATATAGTTTATGCCTGTTAACTTAACAAAAGAGAACCAACAAAAAAAAGTAAAACCGTTTCCAGTTTTTCTTCACTTCCAGATGTGCTTGCAAAGCTAGGTATACTTTTTTTCGCATTTTTTTAACATGTGCTTGCCTAAACAATAAACAATTTTGCTCATCATCATCATCGTCTTCTGATTAAGTACATAATAACACTTATGCTTGACCAGTAAAAAATATTTTGCGCCTTCATTCTACCTACAAAACGTCTTCCTTTTTTGTCTTAAGGAAGACCATTCTTCCTACAATGCTTTGTTCTTCAAGAGGAAAAAAAAATCTAAGGAAGCGTGAACCATGCAGTCATTCCGATGAATGCACCCATTCATATCAACCGTTTATGGACTTGTTCATCCATGGCGTGAATACCTTTGAAAAAATTCCACTGTGTGTGTAGACCATATTATAGGTATTTGTGCATAAACCACCACCATAGTCAACAATTTGTTCTAGTCACAATCTGCACTGTCATCAGACATTGACGCGGTAATGATAATTGTGACGGTCGCATGCTATGAAAACCTACGACGAGGACAGGAATTGGAGGAACTAGTAACAAAGAATGTTTACATGCGAATCTTTTTTTTTTCATACAAAATGTGTTAAAAGTATAGAATAATGTAGTGACATAGCTACTTGAGTGGAAAGATAACCGTGGGCTTGGCGTTTACGTCTTTTGTTCAACGATCTAACCGTGAATCAATCGAAGACCTACGTTGCACATGAGATGATTATTTAGTTAGGGTCAAAGAAGATAGGATGATATTGAACTATTCTGATCTTATGACAAAGGAAATGCATAAATACTGATAATATAAAGGTAAGTTGATACTAGAGTAATAACAATAACTTTATTTTCTTTTAGCAACGTTTAATTAAAATGAAGTAGAATTAACGCAGATTAAAATACTTTGAAAATCAGGTTGAAAACATACTTACGGTTGAAAGCTTCTATTTTTAGGTTTTGATACGAAAAAGATAAAATTGGTTCCCTCTGTAAAGTAAACTCCTTCAGCTAGTGATGGAGCGTAAAATTGGTGGATTTCAAGATGGACGAGACTAAAATTAACCAACCGGAACATTAAATTGTTAAAATATTTGACAATACCTAGTTGTAGTCTCTTCGTGTTCATTTTTGGGGGCCTCCTTAGAGGCTTTACTCTTCTTCTGGACACCTATATTTGCTTGAGATGTCTCCTGTGAAATGCTTCTTTGAGTTATAATCTGGCCGGCATGAACTTCGCATACTTCCGCAGATGGCTGAGTGAAGTTTTGGGTCTGACTGCGCGGATACGCAGAGGGTTGACTACCTGTCCGAGTGACCTGGGACATGTTGTCACAGTTGATTGAATAATTTCCAGGTTCTGGAAACTCGAAGTTGTACACATTGACTGCGTAGTTGGTCGTATGGAATAATGGGGCCATTACCATTGGGGCAGGTGGTTGTTGCTGATGTCTGCAGTTATTACAATGGTTTTGAACTCCTTGGTGCATGTCATAGTTGACTTCACTGTTCTGAACTCCTCCATTTATCGAACCTGTAAAATAACAACCATTTAATAATATTTAAAATACAGAACGTACTCTGCTTTCCATAATGAGTTAAATCTTTGCTTATAAACCCAAAATGCTTCAAACCCGATACCTTTAGTTAACGATGATGGACACCTGCACGGTAATTGGCTCATTCTTGAGCTTCAATCACGAAGCACAAGTCAATTTTAATTACTAAATGTTAATAATTCACAACGCTAATACAACTTGGCCGAGAAAATAGAAAATACTGCGAAGTCCAATGAATCGCGTGGTTTTTCCGGGAATACACGTGAGATTTTAAATGAAACTAACTACTCGGGAAGCCCGGAACGCGAAGTACGCCTCTTTACCGACTCGATATGCTCCAAAATCTTATCTAGTTTCGTTCGCATACGAAGATAAGCATGGGTGAAGACGTCGAGGAAACGAGGACGCAACGTAATACACGTAGCAGCCGAGCTGGAAACAGGTGGAAGACGGGAACAAGTATTTGCATAATACGTCCCTATCTCATTGCCTCATTAGCATAATGTACGAAAAGGCAGTTTTGTCCCGAAGCATGCTTGCCTTGGAAAAGGTTTTTGCCAAGTTTTTGAAAACTTAGCTTTGGCTTACCTGGAACCTGAGAGATACATTCTTTTACTTTTCCATCCTTTTATTCCGATTTCACACTATGAATGGCCATTTTCTTCTTTGAAAACAAATACTTTCAGCCTTGTTAGCCAGCATTTTTTATGGCTGTGAAAATAGAAACCGGATGTGTCAATGCCTCCAATAGCTTCCACATAAAGACTACAATTGTTTGATGTCCTAATGATCTTGTCTACTGAGCAGTTAGCACAGCCATGCGTAAAATAGCTTGAAATCACTGTTAGCTAGCGGAAGGAAGAAACCAATCATAATAAAAAAATTTACAAAAACTTTTGACAACGAGAAAAAATATGTGAAAAGTACTTCTCATTCATTCGCCTATTCATTCATTAGAAACAGTGATCATTCACGCGTGATGGTGCTTGTATAATTATAAAAACGGTTGGATTTAACAGTTTCTTCCATCCAAAAACTTTTTTTCCGTATTGTGAGCAGTGATCCGTAAGTGACCAAGGTGTCATTAGTTTTCCACGCGTTCCCGTTCCTGTCAGTATTTTCGGGTGGAGTCCACAGCAGAAACAGAAATGTTGGCCATCAACAGTGTTATAGAAACGAGTAAGCGAAACTCCTTATCATACTGCGAAGAGGTGGTATACACACAGTAGCAGACGAAAAAAAACCAAGAAAAACTAGAAATTGATGAGATGGATTGACTAAAGAGAAAAGAGTTTTTACGAGAAGGCGAGAACATTTTTCGGAGGATTGAATAACTTCGGAACTCCTCAAAGTCGGAATATCTCTTTTTCACTTCCTTTGTCGGCACGTCCGTGCCGGCTCTTTGCTGCTTAACAAACCAAACCAACCACCATCAAACAGTCATGCATTACATCATCACTGATCAAAAACAATTTTTTACACCACCACCATGGTCGATTCCCGTGGATAAGTGAATCTTGGAACATGCGAAAGGATGCTCAACGAGTTTCCATTAGACACACATCAACAGGCAAAAAAACGTCTTCGCTACACTCCCAAATCATCATTTCCATCCTCCGTTTCCGTTGTTTATGATTCCTCAAACACGACTGGGAAAAGGAAGCTCACTGGCGAAAGATGATGTTTCAAATTGAGTCGTTTTTATACTCATCTTCAAACATATCGGCAAATTGATGAGGTCATCAATGGCGCTTTAAAAGTCACCCCTAAATCTTCGCCGTGTTTTCTATCTGTTTTTAGTTTTTATGCATATGGTAGAACGGGAAAAGTTCGTGTAATATGTAGATCTGAATTTAATTGCAATTTATTAAGTTGGCTTTAGGGCTTGCGCTAATGGTTTATAAAAAATAGCAAATATTTATAGCATCGAGTAATCTAGATAAGGGTAAATGATAGTCAAAATTACAAATACGAGCTTGAAATGACACATTATGGACATCGTACCTATATCATGTGTGGTAAATTAAGCAGAGATGCTTTACTTCGTACTTAGTAAAAAATGTTTTCAGTAGTTTTAAGAAAATGTCAACATGAAAATAAGCTCTTATCACATCAGATTCCAATGGCTGGCAGTTGATATACAATAAAGGCGGTCTCGTGACGGGCGACGCCAACGCTTCGGGATCGTTGGGAGCTTGACCACCACTATTAAAATGAAGTCGCAGTTGAACCTTGCTACAACCTTGGATCAGCATAGGAGTGTAATACTTCCACAAGAGATAAGCATTTACTTTTCGTCTAATTTCCATGATGTTTGATGTGGACAATTTTCGAGAACATTATTGACCATTTGTGTCTAGAATGTGATGCGTCGTAGATATCTCGTAAGGTTACTTCTCATTTAAATTTCGTTTACCCGTTTTGCCTGGTTATTTATATTTTTACTTGAATCCTTATTTGAAAAATTCGTATGACCATAAAAGATAAGAATTAGAGTAACATGAAAATAAAAACATCGACAAATCTCGTAGTCAACAGTTTACATTAAATGTCAAGCGTCTTCTCGTTGAACACAACATTTTTCAACTTTCAACCTTTCGATACTTGATAACGAGTAAACTTTTATTGACCTATCTCAGTATTGATTGCCACATAGTAAAACAAGCCTTAATTAATAAGTTAGAGAATATGAGTTTCATTTGGAATATGTTCATCATTTTCCCCTCAATATTTTTATATAAAAAAAATGAATATTTACAGTATATTCAAATGAAACTTGAGACACAAACTTACAATTTGAATACATAATATTGTCTTTATTGAATTGAAAACAAAATTACTCGTCGTAAGAAAAACCTGTATCACACACAACTCAATAGATGATGTACCCCGAACATTTCAGAATCGCAATAAAACATTACGTTTGTACAGAAACATCGTCCGCTTGTGAGGGATACTTATCGATATAAAAGAGTAATTAAGAAGAGTTTCGTAACAGTTTTAAGTTATTTCTTTACATGTTGGTCACGGTGTGCCAGTGTAAATGTAATCGATTTAAGTGAAGTCACAAAATACTTTGTTTTGTTTGCGAATTTGGATTTAAAAAAATCTCCATTAGTTTGATTCATTTCCAGTTTTCTCTCAAGCTCTCAAACATTGTGAGGTGAAGAGTGAAGCTTGGATAAATAATGTGTCTGATCTCCCAAGGAGAGTTTCAAAGTAATTCTAATTGTGCTTGTTGTCACTGCGTTACAATGTTTTTGACGGCAGATAGTTGGACAGTTTGAAAAATTGGGTACGACAAGAAGACCAGTCTAATGTCTCTATTTTTCTCTAGACAGAAAGAGCATCCCCGACGAAATATCGCTCTCCCTAGTTGTTAAGAGCTCTGCGTACCGGGATTCCTTGTATGTTTGTCAGACAGAGTGTTTCTTTCCCGGCTCATCATCAACGTCAACATCCTCAAACTGTTGTGATAAAGGCCTATCAGGGCAAAAACTTAGAAAAAATCGAAACTCGAAACGGTTGTTGTGAAGAAGAGCATCGGGAAAAGAACCGAAGCAAAGCACAGGGTTCATTTAATTGCGACAAATTCCACGTTAAATTTTCCGTGTAGTACTAACTCACAGCAAGTAAACCATACGACGACAAAATTCTCGACGGTGACGATGATGAAGACGACGAATACCTACCAACGAATGTACTTTTTTAATGAATTAGTGCCCGTGAGGTGGTGAGTAGCAGTGTGTGTGCAGTGCAAAGACTGAAAGAGGGAAGCCCTGCTGAAGTATCACTTTCTGTTCAAAGAGTATGTAAACATTTGTGCGGTGTAATCTTATCTAATCAGTTGCCTCATCTGCAAGCAAAAACGTAACTAATACACGGCTAAAATAACATAATTCATACCTAGATCGTTTTTTATGATATGGAGCCACGACATTAAAATGCACGCATGATGTATTATATGGAACACTGTTCTACATCTGTGAGGCTGGATGATTATCGTTAAACTTTGTAAAAAAAATAATAAGTTTCTTAACATGATAAATTACTTTCCTGAGTTCATTAGCTTTTTCTTTATTACCAAACTTTAAGGTTTTTGATAAATGTATTAGTTAGTGCACTAAAAGAGTTTAGAAAGCATCACAGTTTTTAATGATCTCTTATTGCCCTAGGTTTGTTTACGAAACCTATATGTGCAAAAAATATTACATTTCCTTATGACTTTGTCTTTGGTTTCTAATAATAATTATTTTATATTTGTTGCAGTACCAAAAGAATTTGCACACCTTGATAGTCAATATAAATTAGAGAAAGCCCCAGCTCGTTGATTTTCTGCACGGTTGTCCATTTGGACCAATGGGAGAAAGTTTCTCTCAAGGTAATCCAAACAAGAAATTTTGGCGGGAAAGAGTTCATTCTTTTGAGTGAAAGCGACCCGTGAAGCAACAAAACAAAGTCTTTAAAAGTTCTTTAAAAACTCTTCACAGGAGTAACGCAAGCTATGTCATCTTCAATATTGTCATTAGCATCAACCGCTGTGGTTCTCGACACGGAAAAAACCTTACCTAATGACGATACTTTGAAAGCTGCACTCCGAACCGTCATTCCACTCAAGTTAACTTCTCCCTCAGAATTTGATCCGAATAGATCCATTACTCTTTCTTCTCGCAGCGACAGGGAAGGTTTTAGTGGAGGAGACGAAAGAATGCTGAATTGTGATGATGGCGTATCTGCTGCAACTGCAACTAAAACATCAGAAGAAATAAATGTTCAGTTGCTACCTCAAAATGATACAGATTTGAAGATTGCTGTCTTTAAGGAAATGAAAATGAATGGGATCAACGAGATAAAAATGGACCGGTAAAATGCTGTTAACGGACGATATTTCTTGAATGTGTCATCATCATCGTCATCGCCCTGAGAAAAAGTGCCGATGAAGATGATGATGGGGTGTTTTGCATGATGCTTTTGCTTGCTTTTGTCTATCTGCCTTGTAGACAGTTTGTTTTTAAGAGTTTTATTTTTTTTAAATTCCGTCCGAATAAGATTTACTGCGGAAAAGCTCTCACGGAACTTTGAGAAAAATGTCTTGAGAAAATATTATCTTTCTTGTAGTACAAGCAATAATCCGACATACCGCACATTTGTACGTCTCCTTTGTAAATGTCAGTGCAAAAAAACAAGTTTTGCTAATGAAGTAGGTTCTTAAGAATTATTTATTAAAAATATATCGTCTCTCTTGGAAAACAGTTTTGTTTGTACTTTCGCTCAAACTTTCTTTTCCCGGTAAAGTATGCTCACGAGAATTCCTATTCCTTTGGCGCGGTGTGGCTTTGTAGTTTTATGAGTGCGCAAGTCTCGCTCGGTAGAAAATTAATCTTTAGCATTAGATGATTTCATGATGCAACAAGACAAATTAGGACATGTGCATATTTGTTGATGAATCCTGTGAAGAATGTCACCAGTTGGTTGTGCCAGTAATGACAATAATTATTGCGTCAAGTACGATATAATCAACTAGACATTTAAGTACGTAGGATGATTCCTTTCATTGGGAGATGCAACCAAGAAATATTATGCACTCATGGCGGCTTAATGAGAACAAATAATTGTTACTACAATTTTAATGGCATTGCATTCAAATGCTCAAAATTTTTAAGAGTATTTTATTGGCCTTAATGATATATTTTTTATACACTGCGGAGCTTTAATTTTTTCTGTCCAAAAGGTCCACACACAAAACAACATTTTCTTTTATAAATGCAGAACATAAGTAATTTAGCTTTTATCAATTCACCCCATACAGGCCCTGTCGAAACTATACATTAAATTACATCAAAGCAGCATGAGTATCCGCAGTTTTTCATTTACCCGAATTCATCGACAGTATAAAAATGAAAAACGTTAGTTTGCCTTTTCGTATACCTTGCAGGTATATTTCAAGTCGTTGGAAAGTTTACATTTGGTATTCTTTCCAGTCTCCACACTATCTAACGGTTCAATCGTTACATTGCATAGAAGTTGTTTCATTTCATGGGAGAGGGTAACAATAACAATCAATACCCGTCGAAGTACCGGTAATTTTACATACTTTCTCAGGGAACCAAGCATTGACCTCTTCATTCTTAATGAATTGTGAAAACTTCTTCAAACAATGAATTGTTATGTTTCATCAAAATTCAGTTCAAACTACGCACATATGCGTAGACGCCAGGATATTTTGTACCTTTAAGGACCGAATTAACTGTTTTGCTACTGACAAGTTGGTGAATTTGTTGGGAAAGAATCAACTCATTCATTATCAACACTTTGATACCTATTTCAGTAATTACAATCAATCTATTCAAAACAAAAAACCGTAAGTTAACTTTGTAATTGGGTTTAACTGGAGTGAACAGATGTATTGTTTTATGCATGTCTTGAATTACAACAAAACCATTGTCATGTTCATGCTTTAACTGTCCCTTAGGAGAAGGACCCTTAAGTGAACAGTATTACGAGAAAAAGTTAAAGCCAAACCATATTGCGCATGTGGGCATACGTTACTGCTACGACTTAACCCTTTCCAAAATTATAAAAAAGTGAACAGTATGAGTCATGCTCAGACGGGAGACACACTCTTTCTAAAAAATCAGCATTTCCTCATGAGTGATGTCATTGTTTTGTATGAATACACGCTTTCATTGTCATCTAACCGTGTACCGTGTAGCTGATGTCCAGATGAAAGGTAAAATATAGGTACTCAATGCAAAACCATATATGTTTGGTCTTTAACTTTGTACGCATCTGGTTTCTTGGACTTTAACAAAATTTTGAGCAAAATCGATGTGTCTAAAAATATTTTTATGAAAGAAAACAGACAGATTCATTGTTATTCAAGGATTTATTCAAACTAGCGAAAAGCTTATCAACACATGTTTGAAATGTTTCATTTCATGTCTTATTAATTATTAATCCTTTCCAGAAGTGTGGAAAATCAAAAACCAATTTAAGATATGATAATGTCTGAAAAAATTTTTGCAGTAGCCTTTTTGATTATACTGAATTCTTGAATGATGAAGATAGGAAGTACTACGAGTGTTTATTCAAAAAACGAATTT
>VICI01003393.1:0-13415 GCA_019593645.1 Akabosia matsudoensis | reverse complement strand
TTGTTGTTGTTGTTGAGCAATAAACAATAATTGAATATGGCAGGATTATTCTGTGAGGATAACATTTACATTAACAATGGACGTTTTAGAATGATATCGATAGTGTGAGCGTAGTCAGAGGTTAATGTTTTCCTTCGAATCTAGGAACTTTGTTGTTATTCTCGTTCGTATTTTTCCCTCCCCTTCAGTTTTAATGAGTTGATGGCTTCTAGGAAAATATGAAACAAAATAACTGGTAGCAGTACTGCACTGAAAGTCAAGGATTTAATCTTGATGGCGGGTATGCATGATTCAGAGTTATAAAGAAGACTCATTCATTGTAGGATTCCGCCGAAATTTGCATTGCGCTCGGGATTTGTTTGTTTGCATGGGGGATAACAGGGATAAAAGAACCTCATTCGCTTCACGAAGCAAGCTTTACTCGTGCAGCAATCAGAAACAACCAACTTGGAACCCCAGTTGCCGTATTAAATACGCTTGAGAAGCAGATTGGACGTTTGAGAGGATTGTTGCTAGTCTACTTCAATGATGATATGAGTAGCCAACTTAACTGGGCAACTAAATGACAGAAGAGCGATGGCTTCATTGTTATTCTGAAAAACTTCATTTTTTACGAGTTTTGTTGAGAACTGTTAACAGATCCTGGCCGAACTGTAATTGCTATCATTTTCATTAATATTATTATTGTTTTATGGTTAAAGAATGTTAATATTTATATGAATGCGCAAACGCTTTCAGCAAAAGTACTTATGAGATCACAAACCCGATATATTTATGAAATGTAGAGACTTCTTATGATTCTTTGCGACTATCAGCTTGAAGGGTCATAGAGTACACGGCGCTATGGAAGACATTGGTTTTTGAATCAAGTGGTATTTTACCCCTTGTGTACTTCGTAACCCCTCTGATTGCGCAGTTTCACCTTATCGCGTGCACTTCTTCACCTGTCTCATGTGCATTGCAATGCAATGAACGAGCGACTTAATTTATAATGGTATGCTTGTCTGGGGTGATGCAACACTACTTTAGAAAATATAATTCTTGAGAAATCATTCTTGTTTTGCCTGACCATTGTTAGAGGAAAACAGAAGAAGAATTCTCTTACTCTACGGAAGAAATTTTTTTATTATGTGATTATTTTATTTTGCTGGCCGATTTTTCCTTACAAATTCGGCTAGACTATGTGCATTTTGGTTCGACGGGGTGGATTCTTTTCAATTCCATGAAATCAAATGAAATTTACAAGTGGGCAGATCAGAACGTATATATGCAACGTTTAATAGGAAAATTCGTGGAAGAAAAAGGTTCTTATCATCTCAAGTGCCACAAAAGACGCCACAAGATTCCGATATGTACTACCCTCTGGTTTCATCAATAATATCAGTACAATTTATTTCTATGCGTCGCAAACAAAGTGTTTAGAAACAGTAATTCAAGAAGGGTTCAATGATTGTCTCATCGATTATGAGTAATTTGTTGTTTTGCGTATCGAGTAGAAAAACTGGATCGTATTTCAGTTTCGGGTGAAAATGCAAATTAGAAAAAAATTCCGTCGTAATTGATCTTCCGATTCTTTTCATGTGCGTATGAAGTTTTAACCAAATTGTTATTACTTTTCCTCAATGCTTCACGTTGGTATTTGACTAGTTTCATTGTCAGTCTACGTATCAAAATCACACACGTATCATAAAAGTTGGAGGAACTCATATACTATCTGCAACATATAACACCAACTCTCTATCAACATATTTTTTTAAACTAAATCCAATTGGGTATATGATAACACATATATGAGCTGTTTTTATCCTTACACCAAAAGAAATCTAGTGACTATATATATACTGATACGACAACAGTTTGAACTCTTTTCGCTCGTGTTGGAATCATGCATGTCAAGCTCACTATTCCTGATGGTTGCTTTATTGCGTAGATTCTTCGCTGAATCCCGAGAATTAATTTAATTATAAAATGTGGATCATGAGATCTATGCAAGCATTCCGATACGCAGAAATGCCACTTTAAAGATTTCAAGTGTGAGCGAGAGAGAGAGAAAAATGAAAAGTTGTCAGCAGACAGCCTCTTATTGTCGGTATACTATCTCAATTGAGCAGGATACTGTATTTATATTATATTTTGAATGGTAAGCAGGGGTTTGTAGACACAATTTTAAAGCTTATACGCGCGTTACACATATTATAGTTCATGGTATACAGTTCATCTCATATCCGGTTTCAACCAAAAGACATATGGCATAAAATTAGCCATCATTCATTGGAGAGATTCTTGTGCAAATTTGTAGTTTTACAGGGAAAATTATGTTGACGAAACAGTTACTTATTAGTGGAAACATACCATGCAGTGTATAGCTTATTGATTTTACCAGGAATTGTTTGTTCGCCACTAGGCCATAACGTGCCCAGAGAATGATTCATTTTTAATTTTGGCATGCATACACCAAGCTCGCCACAACAGTCTGGTCGGTTGACTCATGAATTCCTAGAAAAGGTCGAAGAAATTCATTTAGTTTAATCATTCGTTTACATAACTTGTAATGGGTATGTTGATTTAGTTATATGTATTAAAATATATGCCTATATAGTCGCAATGTTTACGTTATGCTTCGTTCATGGAACTTGTACTGTTTATACTGTACCTACAACATGTACTTAATTTCTTTGTTCTTTCACATTTTCTTTTGTGCGCTTCTATTCTAAAGAAAAGTATTATATGTATGTTTATAAACGTAATTACATGGCTCTTTAACAAGGTGGAATTTAAATTGGTGACAGGGAGCGAAAATCGGGTGCTTAGTGGCAGAAAGTTTTGCAAAACTTGAATGAAGGCAACACAACTGTTGTGCGAATGATCGCATTTTTACATTTTATGTAGGCGGTTTACTCGTGTGTGCACATTAACCTCCGGTCTAGAAGTGCAATAATAATACGGCACGTCTATCGCCTTTCATGTATTTATTTTTCCTGGTTTCTCAGTTAAAGCCATCTTATTATTTGCACATATGGTTGGAATGGCTATCTCTATTTTTCTTTTCGAGGAATTGTTTTATAAATTGAGTATGTACAAATTACAGCATGGTGACCCTCACAGAAATAGCATATCATTATTACAATTTCGGTGACGTCAGAGGGGATATATTTTGTTTGAAAAAAAGGCTGGTCTGTTATTTATCGTATTTAGAATGGTAGCACAAACTGTGAAGATGGTGATAGCACACCGGCTGCTGAACAATATAATAATTACAAGCAAGTGGCACAGCAAGTTTGTTCCACATTAAGAAAGTAAATGTCGATCTGATTTGTATGATCTTTATTGTCTGCTTGTGGCTCAAGTTGTTCCTCTTCAATAAAGTGACCGTGATGTTTGCTGTTAGTCTGGAAAAGTTCGGGATATTGACTGTTTCCTGTGACGGCTTCTGCAGTGATTTTTCCCTGCAGGAGAAACTTTGTTGTTCGTTATCATCGTTGTCAGGCTGGTAGTGCATTTTAAAGAAACCCTGCTAGGGAGACTGAGATAACTTAGGAGAAATTGAGGAAATATGAAATAATGGTGAACGGTAGGGTAAGTCGTAGCACAGCCTAATGTTGCCTTGAAATGGCGTGGAGAAAGTATTGTTACACAGACTGTTCTATGTATATTTTTGGCACAAAAAAACTCCCCTTCTGTTTATATTTGCAATGACAGGTTTCGGTTTCAACGGGTTTTCCGCCGACAGCCGGAGAATAAAATGCAGGTGGTGTTTTCTTTACTCTCTAGACCCTTCAGTTTTTAAGTTCGATAAAAGATGTTTTTCTTTCTGCCACTCATATATACGTTGCATATTGTTTTAAAAATTAACCATATGTTTGGTTTTTTTTTGTTGTTTCAAATTTGCTTATAGTAATAAAGTACTCATGAAAATTCGGCACAACAATTCGAGCAGTACGTACGCATATTCTTGTAAAGTTGCGGAGTAATTTGATATTAAGTTATGTTCTCGTAATAACCACGAAATGTACAAAATAACATTTTGTGCTGCTTAACGTTGCGAAAAATGACATATGGCTAATACGATTTGTACTTTTCCACGACAGATTGTTGTGTTTAGATGAAGGTGATGATTGTGGTGAAATAACGAAATGAAACGGATAATAAGATTCGTATTTCCCTAGGTTAGTCTTGCAAAACAGGAAAAGGGCTAGATCCTGTTATTATACTGGTAATGCAGGCACAGGAGTCTTATTTTTTACATTTTCATACAGCCTTGAGATATGTCAGGAAAAAAGCCCCCAGACCTCTAATGTTAGGCTTATAAAAACTGGTCCATATAAATTTATAATGTTAGCATAATAATCATAAATATCTTTGAGGCAAATGTATGGCACACAAAGAAGAAACCCAGTTGTTTCGTTTTTCTCAAAAACATTGTATAAAAAACAGGTCGATACTACAACCTTGAATGGATTTCCATGCGGTAAATAGTAGGTGGTTTTTTACGACAGCTAAATAATGTTAGTAAACAGAAAAGTTCAAAAGTGTAACTGCAAACAAGTCAAATAGCCTGCCTCTCGGTACAAGTTTCAGGCAGTTAGCACATGCCATTGCGTTTGTAACAACGGTTTGAAACACGTGACTTAGCTAAAGAGGTAGTATGGCTTTTGTTTCTGCTGCGAACACATAAACAATACAGGTATGATGTGTTCGTATTCTGTATTGGCTTTCGTCGAAAATGAACATGCTATTCACTTCATGACAATTGGAATAGGATTACCTTTTTCTTATCTGCCGCATTCTGCTCCAATAGACATCAACATTTGTATCTGCCATCAATGAGGTTCCCATTGTTGGATTGAAGGGAAACAAGGCACGTATATAGCGATAAGTTTGGAATTTCAGTGAATTTCTGTTTTTGGGGGCTGATGTTTGCTTAAACCAAAAATTAGCGACAGTGGATACCTAAAATTTTATATCAAATCTGTTACCTTTCGGATAATTCAATTCTATGCAAAACTTATCTGTTGTCAGTTAGAAAACGGTCCTGGAATAATCAGCTTATCATAAGATATTATGCTAGCAAAACTGAACATGTTTTTTAAGGTAACTCATAACTGGATAAAACTCGGATAAACTGACTTTTACTATCGCTCGACTTTGCTGTTTTTGAGTACGAATTATACTGACTGAATTTTTATGCCAAAAAATAACTGACTTTGATAACCTGTTGCACTATGATGTGACGACAAATTATATCTTTAATGTTAGGGTTTCATTACTGATAAATACCATGAGGTGAACAAGTGTCCGGATTATTTTCTGAAGAATCTTTCTATTGCTACCTTCCTATCTGTAGGTAACTGTGGCTTGACATTATTACATAAATCAGCAAACGGTATAAAGATTTTTTGCGCACATTAGTAGATTAAACTACAGACCGAAATGTAGAATATTATGACGGCCATTGTAGATAAATAATAGGACAATCAAAGCATTCATAAATACATCATTTTTAGTTGATCTGTCGAGTTGTGTTATGATTTGTATAATTTGATTTCTTGATAAAATGAACTAATTCTAGACATTGCTTTATATTTTTCAAAGTATTATACGTTTTTGAGTTTTAACGAGTGCTAAAATAGTTATTACATGACATTGTATGAACTTGCGAGTTACGATTCTTCAAATGCCCGATGACTGCTTGTTAGGCATTCCAGAATGCAATGGACGATCTATTACTGATGGAGTCCGTTTAGTCGCTAGAAGGCGCATACTTTGTCCAATCAAGCTCATATGTGCAAACTTCTTAGAAACATCTACCGAAAGACGCCTATTGATTTTGGGCCTTGGTTCCCAGGTTCTCGAAGGTGCCCAAAAACAGCCACCGTTATGTAGTACGAAACCCTTAGGTGTAAAACAAGTTCCTGCCTTACCGTATTCCTCATTAGAGTTTCGATTTATTACACGCTGTATTTATTCAGAACCGTGGGTTTCACGTAGTTTTAATGGGTGTAACAGGTTATTTCAACATGCAATGTCTACTTCAACGTTGCAACGGTTTGTAATATTTTTTACATTTGTGTTTTTCAAAGTTGTGTACGATTTACTCGTGAAAGTCACGCAATTGCTTCATGCTACACTATTTACTCCACTGACTTTGGACTTGGATCTAGGTATTCCCATTAAAATAACTATAAGCAAAAACTTCAGTTTGTGTACATGGACGAAATACATGTACATGGACAATATCCTTTCTAATAGTTAGTAGGGAAAGCAGTACGAGAGAGAGAGAAAAAGAAAGTACGTTGGGTATGTAGGTAATATAGTAAAATCTTGAAATCACTTAGCTTGTGAGTGATTGCGAAATTGTGTGAAGTATGAAGAACTGGGTGATTATGAATAGTAATTCGCAACGCAATTTATAAGTTTATTTACCTTTTTGTTCAAACGCAAAATGACTAAAATATGGAATGCAGTAAGACTTATCACGAGATACAAGCAATATGTTAAAAAATGCGAAAGGCTTTGTTAAGTCTGGAACTTGTTAGATATTTGGTACGTGAGAAATGGCGACGCTACTTTTGCTGTTGTTTTAGTACATGTGTATTCGTTCGACCTCATCATGCATCGTCCAAGAGTACACAAGGAATGCGAGCTTCATTCAACATGAATTTTATTGAAGACCACCAAGTGAATTGGGAAAAGTGCGGAACCTGTCAATTTTTTGGAGTGTTCCAAGTTTCAACTACGAAGTTGCGAAAGTGTGGGAAGTAGACCTGGACGATTCCAAGTCCATGAAAGTAGAACAGTGGAAGGAAACCCGTATGCAAGTTGGTCTCCCTTGTGGTGCTTGCTAAACATAAGGAAAATGGAATGTTTTTGTGTTGTCAGCTGCGGAGTTCTACTTAACTCTCCAACTGCGCATTAAGATAGCCCACTTCCAGCAAACTGGTGGAATGCCACGTAGTACTTGAAGGACGTTTGTTGTTGTGTCTACTGAGCTCGCTTTCGCGGAGCTTTGCTCGATATTAAAGCACTGCGGCTGGACTAGATCATAACAAGCTATAGACGATGAGATGTTAGGCAAAGACTGCGTACAAATTTTAGAAGACGTAGTTTCATGGAATACATTTTTCTGTGTCGTAGAAAAACCGTGCCCTTTCTTTTAAGCTATTGGAATAATTTTCATTCTGAGCAGCTCAATTTTATCTTTCCTTACTGTAAACACTTAGATTTCCGGTTGTACTACGTGTACAGTATAAACTGTCACCTTGAACGCTTCTCGGTGTAGTTTTTCGTATTCGTATTGTAGCTAACGGAATTTACAAGCTGGTAAAGTATTATGTCTGTCTGTATTAGGAAGAAAGCTTAAATCTACACATCTTCAGTCTTTTTGCATGTCATCTGAAAGAAGCCTAAGTCCAACCATTTCTTCTCTCCTTCGCAAGTATATGTAATGTTTCTAGCTGTACAAAGGACATATCGGTTTGGGCATCTGTTGTCTTTTCTTTTATATGCATTTTAGTAACCGGGACAGATTCATGGAAAATTTTGTCGTGTTCTTAATTACATTAACAATGATCGAATTTGACGGATCAAGGTTACACGGAGCAAACAACAACGCAACAACCTTCTGACAATGCCGACGAAACGGTTAGATGCAGGGAAGGTTTTGTTGAAGGGTATTCCTGGCACCATACTGCTTGTTTCCTTTCCAAAACGTATTTTGTGGCTTCCCGATTTACAAAATGCTGATGCTGCTAAAGCTGTCTAACTAAATTAAGCGTGGGCGTAGACAATCCCAAAAGGAGAGACTTAGTACCTACGCAAAGCTAAAAGTTTACTAGTGAAAGGACAAAAAGGTTTTTGAAATATAAAACATGCCATATGTGAATTTTAAACATTCTTTCTAAGATTGCGATAACTTTTTTATACCTGGTATATTTTGCTTGACTTCTTCCACCCACGATTTCTATCATCATCATCACTATTCTCACTTGATAGCATCCTCCTACCTACCTGTGTGTAGACATCCATTTTCCAGGACAAAGAGCTTCTCCACATCTCATTATTTAAGTGTATGGTTTTAAATTAAAGAAAAGGTCATTCATCTTGCGCACTGTTTCAACGAAGAGTCAAGTGGGAATGTTATGGAATATTACAAGATTTATTGGAAGAAATGCAGAATATGGGGTAGTCAGCATGTTTTCAACTGCGTTATAATTCTACTCTGAGCGAGACGATCCACTTTTTGTCACAGTCACAAGTAAAGCATATAAATAAAACATGTTGCTCCCGTGCTTTTGCTTCATGGGAAAGTACAAGAGGCAATCTTTTCAATATTATTTTTCGTCTTGGCAGATAACGCCGTTTGGCCAGTGGCATTGCGCAGTTGACCCAATGAATGCTCCGTCGCAAAATATCCAATCGTGGTGGTCTATGCACAGTTTGCAAAGAAATGTTCATATGACGAAATCTTGTTTTTTGTTTTATATTATTGGCTGAAGGATTTCTATAAAAATGACGTTTGATTGAAAGGAAGGGCTGTGTAGCGTTTAGTGGAGGAGGATTGCATCATCAGCATTACAAAAATGTATCAACATCAGCAAACATACAAGAGCAAAAACATTACAGCGCATACCAACATATGAATCATAGAACATGGGAGGCTGATGGTGGTGGCGAGGATGTGAATGATGAATGAATGTCGCTTACTTCCGTCCACAATAAGTTACAGAAAGTAAACAGATCATCTAACCGTGGATCTTTCGCGGTTTTTATTGACTATTTAAGTCATTTTTTATTGGGTTTGTCCATTGACTTATGCTGATTTGAAATTATTTCTGATGATAATAAACACACTTTTTAGGTACTATATTGTTAAACAAAGTTGTATCAAACCATTTCCTTGATACGCTTTACTATTGTACATGCGTCAGCAAAATCTTCTTCGATTGACACATTTAGAAAACATGGATGGTTTTGGTGAACTATAAACTATAATTTTCGCTGCAATGTTTGCACGTGACGATCAGTAGTATTGAAATGAACGAAGCTTTGGGATATGAATGCAACTAGAATACAGGTCAAAGTATAGCAACTAATTTTTATGTTGATGTAGTGGTATAGCAGAGGTGTTTTGCATTTGGATAAACTGCGCATGAAATATAATAGTGTGTGACAAGGCAAAAAGGGAAAGAATTTGTGACTACTGAAATATGTTGTGTCTAAAACGAATTCTTGATCTACTTTACAGTGCAATGCAAAACTATACAAAGGAGGACTTAATTCCACGCGACAGAGAGTCAAGGCGCGTTAGAACTTACACGTGGAATCACGATCAAAGCTTGGGCTCCCGCACGAACTCTTTCCACAGCAGTGCACCCCCAGGGATGCCCCGTATTAACTCCATGGACGGATCTATGTCTACCTATCGAGGACGCACTGACTCAGTGTCGTCAGCATTGTCAACTAGAACTACGGGTACTTCAGGAGGAGTCGGAATGTCGCCACCTGTGCCAATCATGAGTCAAACACCATTTTTAGCCTTCAACAGTCCTATGTGTTCTACAGGCACAGATTCAGCGTCCAGTTCGTACTCCATCGACTACGATAATAACAACCATACCTCCCACCACCATATTAATCATCATCTCGGTAGTGGCTCGCAGAGAAGTAGTAGTAATATTTATGGAGGTGGCTCCTCAGGTGAAACGGGCTATTCCAAGAGTCACGACGATGATGAATCGTACGTGCCTTGGAATCCTGCTGAAGATCAACAACCTAGTCTAGGAAGTCTAACTCTTCCTTTGAATCAAGATGCTAGCGACTATGTCGAGACTTCGTTGGCAAGTAAAGACTCCAGCTCAACAGCACAGACACCTTCCAGTTACATGGAAATGCAAAGCCCAATGAGTCCTTTTGACAATTATATGCCAATGAGTCCAGGTAAAAATCTTAATGCATAAAAGTAGTTTCGTATTACAGAATCAAATATGCAGTCTAAATTATTCATTTCTATTTCTATTACTAGGATGTGGTACTTCCGTATCAAATCACAAAAATTCACTTAGCGGAAAAGTCTCCATTTCGCACAGTCGTAACTCAAGTCTAATTGAAGAGCATGACGGATATGTACCTATGAATCCTACATCTCATAACACGTAAGTTCGAATTGTCATTTTTCTAAAAGGAACCAGTTTTACGTGATACAAAAATGATTTATTCTGATTTTTTAGGAGATGTGAATCGGGCGGTTGTTCGACAGCTGGATCTACCACAGGATTAGATGATCAGTACCTGGATATGGATTTCGGAAGAAAGCTGAACCTGAGCAATGAAGGTTTGTACTGCCAATTTATACCTGCAATTATTTTTCGACCATATAAACTAAAACTTTGAATTATTTATTTTCTGTAGATGTGAGAAGAATGTCTCCAGCAAGTAGCGAATCAATTCAAAGTGGAACCCCCTCCTCAGATTTCCCATTGGAAAAAGTCAGTTCGTACCTCACCGACGATTTCGATGATTTAGGTTCTATGCGACCTGCCAGAGCCTATTCTGTGGGATCTCGGTCTGATACATCATCAATGGGGAAAAATCGCCCAGGGAAGAACCGCTTGGAGGCTGTTCAAGAGTCACGCATCCGCGCTATGTCTGTTGGTTCCAAGACGAAACGGCCTTTTGTCCATCCAAACTCGGCACTGTTTGCCTCCCCTGTTAGTTGTGGAGGAAAGTCACCAGCACCTCCCCTCAGCAGCTCTTGGAGCGGTTCAACAGGTAGATGGCCACCAAATAAAGTTCCTCCCTCAGGGGTTCACCATGGACAGATACCAGTCGGTGGACATCATAACTACATTCAGCCGTCTCATGCTCACACAGGCAGTGAATCCAATGATTCTGATTTGATGGAACTCGACTTCTCTCACAACAAGTCAAAAAGCCGCAAACGATCTCTTCCTGGGCCTAACGGGCACCATTCAAATACTCCAACTGGCTCTATTGTGGGGTCAAGCAGTATAACTAAAATTAGTCCGATTCCAAAAGCTATGCTAGCTGGCATTACTGGAAGGGAAACACCACCTTCACGAGCGGAGGGTTTAATGGAACCCCCTAAGTCTACGATTATGACTACTACGAATTGCTTACTGAATGGTATGTCTCCAAAATATCCCACATCGGCTCCAATCTCAATTCAGAAAAACAAAACTCCTAATGATGTGGTAACCTTCCAAAACAATTCTCCAAGTAGTACCTCTTCAATCCTAACAAAAATGACGGGTATGGATCTCAAAAGGCTCAAAGAACTAGACGACGAAGGGGCTTATCTTGATATGGACTTTTCAAGCAATAAGTCATCTACTTCTTCTAGCGATACTCAAAAAAGTCAACTTCCTCCCCATCAAAAGACAAACTTTACCTCAAACCACCATGAGACTATCAGTAACCTGAAAAACAGTTTCCTGAATAGGCAACCAACTCCAGTCGTAGTACGCGCCAATGAAAGTCCTGCTTGTAAAATGAGCCGTTTCTCTTTAAACTCGCCACCAACCACATCCACATTAAATGACAACCAACAGCACAGCCACCATCATTATCACTCCTTATCATTTGGAGGAACAAATAGTAAATCCGAAACATGTACCACTCCATCGTCTTCACTTGTTAGGAGCCTGAGTAGCAGCAGCAATCTGAGCACTGTTAGCACGCACAGCAACAGCAGCAGTAACTCCTCCATGAGTGTGAAAACTCAGCAAGAGGTGGATGCAGCCCTTCGGGGAAACGAACCTGTGTCTCCCAAAGCTGCTCCGACCTCTCAGACCTCCCCTTTACATTCTATTAGTCACCAGCATTCCTCTAGTTCCATTTTGTCAACGCCAAACAGTCTATCTATGGAGCATACGATGTCTCTTCCACCTACCACATCGTCGTCGACATGTACTCCGCTGTCAAGAATTGAAGAGTTTCCGGAAAAAACCGAGTCGCGTAGCAGTCTCAATCCAACTCCTCTTCAGTCCCCTCCAAGATCGCCTCATCACGCTTCCGCTTCCACATCTACATCTCCAATGGATGACGAAAAGAAGGTGACATACGCCGCAATAGAGCATCTACCTCCTGTCTGGCGAAGTTACTCGTCAGGAAGTGCAACAGCAGGACCTTCATCATGTGGTAGCTCTGCTGTATCCCAAGCCAAGACGGGTGTGACCTACGCTCAGATTGATTTTGTCAAAAGTACTGAAACCATCACTCCAAATTAACATTCTATGCTCTCATTTACCTCTTTGTTGTTGTTGTTTTTTGTTTGACATGGAGTGATCAACTGATCTATTTGTTGTAGACCTACTACTCATGTTATCAAGATTTTAAACCTATTTATTGTTATCGTTCCGCTAACTAGCTTTCGTTATAGTCAAAGTAGCTGTTAAAAAGACTCAGTTATATGTATTCGCCTTTTTGATACGTAATAATGAAAATGCATTCAATCAATAATATTTGTGTAGGTTCCAACAAAACTGAAGATCTTCACAGGTAACCATCATTATTATTCAGGTTTTATCCTCGGTTAAGTATCTTTGTCGCTGGTTGGGTAATTCAAATGCAAAGTAATTAATATTCCAGCAATGTGCGGAAGCACATGTAATCGTAAAACTCTATGTATATTGAGCCATGTTTCAAAACTTTGTATATTTCAATGTGAATAAACTGATGCGCTTTACTCTGTTTAGAAAATAGTCTAATATAAGTCAAAACATAGCTTTATATTATGTTATTATTATTATCGGTTAATGTTATTACTATTACCATCAATGCTATCACGTTTATTTAGTACTTGTGCCATTTTTTGTCGTGGAATAATATAACCATGATTAAATGAAATAAAAGAGAAACTTTAGTGAAACTTCGAAACTTAAAAACTGTGTGGGCCTTGTCTCAGCCTTTTTTCGTAGCTTTGATGCGATTGCAATTTTCGTATTTTATGGAAAAGAGTTCCTCGTGCTTAAGACAAGATTTTCTTCAGATTGATTGTGAAAATAACGTGTAAAACATTCATATTTTTCAGTTTTGGTTTTTATTTTTCGTCAACATTCACATTTGATTATTTAAATCATTTCACAGCATCTATTGGGTAACTGGTTACGTGAAAACACTAATTTGTTTTGTTAGTAAATGTCTACAACAAGCGCTTTTCAAACGACTATCATACAACAAATACCTCCTCAAGTATATTTTTATCAGGGCACCACATTTAAATGTTCGACTTACATTTCAGCCACTTCTTCACAATACTCATTGTCATTTGTTAGCTACATAAATCGTTAAAGAGGTTTTATATAAGTAGTCCAGTATATTCAAGATTCTTATTTTTATTCGGGTTTTATAGTCATGTCAAGTATTCATGGATGCCTTATAAAGTTACTTGGTTCAGT
>VICI01003392.1:0-13417 GCA_019593645.1 Akabosia matsudoensis | reverse complement strand
TTGGGCATATAATTCTGGTCTTTTTGTCGAAAAAATCAGAATTATTGATGAAACTTTTATCAAGAAAATTTGCAAAAGTCTCCCGAGGTCAGGAGAAAGTTTTTTTTTTGAAGAAATAATTGGTTACTGACGCTAGCGACGGAATATAGAACGAAAATTTGTTTGTTCATTGTTTTCCCCCGATTTGCCTCATATTGACCGGGTTTCTTATTATTGCCTCAGGCTGGAGATGAAAATTTTGCCAGGAACGTTCGAGAGGGCTCAATTGAAAGCAGAAGCTGCCGTAGTTTACACAGAATTAATTTGAGCAGAAAAGTACAGACAAATAATTCATACATGTAAGCTTCAGCAAAAGTAAAATTGAAGGATATAATTTTGTATTGACATGTTTTCAAAAGTGCAGGGGTGCCACAGCCATTGGTAGTCAATATGACTAGTTTTATTAGTTGTTTGGCAACATTGGTAATATGTGCTTGCGATTCCATTTGAGCAGTAAAAACGGCCAATAAGCGGATCGCGTCCCACAGTCAAAGAATTTAGAGAAGCAGCCATCTCAAAACACTCATAAACTCTTGCTGGTTGGCCAAGTCTTATCGTGAGAACAACTACCAGAAAAATGACAGAGTTAGTTGCTAGTACAGCTGTGTGAAAAATTGCTCTGTTTTATGCGTTTCCACTGATTAATTCGTGTTGGTTTTCTAATTCATTGATAATTTGTTTAAAATAACTGGAAGGTATTCTAAACTCCTGCCAGATCCTTTAAACCCTAAAGTTACTCCAAACTTTCATCAGATTGTTAAAACAAACGGAAAATACATTCAAAATCACGTCAGCTTGTTCAAAAACTGGAATCGACGCAAACTTCAGGTAGAATCAGGCAAGATACTTCAAGCGCCAATCAGATATTTTACACACCGGAAGTTACTCAAAAGCATGTTTCTAACATAGGCAATAGCTCAAAGGTTCGGCCAGGTTCCTCAAAAAAGCATTCCCTCAAAGCTCTGGACGAGCTTCAGGTAGACTTGAGGATCTTGTCGACCGTGTGGATCCTAAAGTGCGCTCCCAGATGATGCGGAAGCAAGTTGGTTTCAGTCGTTTTTGTTTCAGTTTATTTCCAGTTTATCCTGCAAAACAATTCAAGAAAATGAAAATGGGTTTGTTAGAAAGAGTTTTTGGAAATGGAGTTTTTTAAGTGAATATTTTGAAACATATTAAGCTGTTTCGAATTAAATTTTAATTGAAAAACTAGGACAACCATCAAGTGACCTTGCACTTGAGGTTTGACACGAAGTTTGGTGAGGTTTTCGGATATTTTACTAGCCATTTTCCCCCAAACCTCTCTACAGCATGAAACTGTAGTTGTTGAAATGCATTTAGTCCGTCTTTCCTCCATTTTACTCCAAAAACTACTATGATGTCAAAAATGACCTTGAAGTGCAGTTTAAAACCATATTTCGAGTTTTACTTTGTGTTTTAAGAAGCCATTTGTTCACCTAATGTACTCCTAAACATGTAAATGAATGGTTTTACATGTGTTAGGCCGGTAGTTAGTCATTGTAACTCCAAAATGATCTTGTCGACAATTTTTCATTTTGCCGGATGTGCAAAACGGTTTACGTGCAAGAAAACCACATTTTGATTTCCCTCTATAGTACAAAAGGACAAAAGTGCAATAAATGAATATATTATTTAGATATTAGATATAAGCTACGTTTCTTGCGTTCATTTAGATATGCTGACTACAGAGATGGGAGTCATTGAAGCTGCTCAACCTTCGCTACAAAACCGGTGACAACGTTAAAAGCCTTTACGACCAAAATCTTTATCTTTGAGTTTCTTTCAAAACACGACTAACTTGAGTTATGCCTGAATGTATTTTAGAATGAATTGTAGTTGTGTCTTTCTGTTGTATAAATGAAAATGTGGTTACTCCTTTTCTTGGAGCCGAACCTTTTTGCCCTTCCGACCCACCGAATGAATAAATGTCGACCAACACCAACCTACGGGGAGACTCAAACTCATCTTTATCTTCAAGAGAGCTGAGATTTTTATTAACTTAAATGCTCTGTTTACTTATGGATTTTACTATTTAATCGTTTGAAATGAGCAAACAATTTTACAAAATGTCAAAAGTTAACCAATGCGCTCTTCAGCCATATAATCTCATCCAACGAATCATCTTTTTGGTCCAGAATAAACATTTTTTTATGTACACACGTGTCGACGAAGTAGCTCCTGTCCGCATAATGTTTGTCAGTTTCAGGTCATCAACATGAAGAATCAATTAGAAGAATGTGCTGACGATAGTTTTATTTGTTGAATGAGCTTACTTTTATGGATAGGATTATGATTATTATTAGATGCGCTGCAGTTTGTGCAAGCGTTTTAAAACAGGATTTACATTTACCAAGGTTGTAAATGAGGCTGATACCTTCTTCGGCTCTACAGAGGTCAAGGTCGAAAGAGAGAAAAAGAAATCGAATGCATTTATGAGATATGATATTATTCAACATGATACCTGTATGCTGTTTCACCTCTTATCAAAACTGGACCAAAAAATCTACCAACAAAGTCAATCCCCCTGCCTCGAGATATAATATCGGCGTCTATGTAAAGCATTGACAGCGATTTTGTTTCTTTCTTACTTGGTTTTTAAGTTTAGGTTTCAGTGGAACTCTCCATGTAAGTATTTTCTCTAATTCCCTTGTTTTGATAAGTTTATTTTGTTTGTTTTAGTTTGGATTCTTGTTCAAGTGAAAGAATTTCTATTGAGCTTGTTGGTCTTAAGAAGGTTCACTGACAGGAACAGAAATCTCTCACTGTTTTTGTACAGAAGTAGTCGAGTTAAGTTTAACTGTGAAAGAGGCTTAGGTAACTGCTGGCACCAAAACGTCTACAACAACTTAAATAGTTATTATAGGTTAGAGAATTCTCTGTCATTTCAATGAAATTGTTTTGTTTTGTGGTACGCAAGTACCGTAAATGTAAAAAGCGTACGTTTTCTCTTCGTTTTGGCCGGCTACGCTTTTGGAAAGAAAAAAATTGCGTTTTTGGTTTGAAAATGTCAATATCGTTTTATGAGCGACGGAGAACAGTCGTAATTCCAGCCAGGACATATTTTGTAGTTGATTAGAAATTAAGAAATAAATAAATTAGTGCTTATCTGTACGGATCACTTACACCTTTGCTAATTTTAAAAGTGACTGGTCCATTTTTGCCAACAAGAGTTTCAGTTTCATCAATGCCGGGATGCAGTTTTAGTGCATGATAAAACAGTTCCTGCTGCCGCAGGTGGTTCTTCAATCAGTTAGCGGTACTGGCTAGATTTTACAAACATCATACGCCTTGTTCGAGAGAATCTTACCCTATTATCATTTGGTGATAATAGGTAACCATGTGCAATGTACTTCGAGTGGAACACTTTTTAATTCGCCGTTTCGACACTATAGAGTGAACTAAAATTAAACCGATTTGTAAAATATCTTCAGCGGTCACGTGATGAATTCACTCGCGAAGCGCGACGTATATGTCATTGCCCTGAAAACTGGTAACAACTGTTTACATATGTGAATTTGCTTATAATCTAATGCTCATTGCTTGAAAATTTGTGTCGCATTAGTGGGCATATAATTCTGGTCTTTTGGTCGAAAGAATCAGAATCATTGATGAAACTATTTTCCCGAAAAGCCGCAAAAATCTTCAGAGGTCAAGGGAAAGTTTTTTTGAAGAAATAATTGGTTACTGCCGCACGCAACGATCAAATTCATCCTTGTCTCGATAAGAGTTGAGTTTTTTATGGACTTAAATGCTCTTTTTTCTTATGGATTTTACTATTTACTCGTTAAATTAAACAAACAACTTAACAAAATGTTTAAAGCTAACCAGAGTACGTTCGCTACACAGTAATACGCTTTCGCTCACCGAATCATCATTTTGGTGCAGAATAAACACTTTTTTATGTACACACGTGTCGACGTAATTGTATGTCTTCTTCTGTCTTCTTCTGTCTGGATTAAGTTTGTCAATTTTATCTGGTCAACATGCAAGTAGAAAAATTTGCTGGCGACATTTTTAATTTTTGAATGAGCTTACTGTAATGGAAGGGATAAGGAGTACAATTACATGCGCTGCAGTTTGTGCGAGTGTTCTTACGCAGATTTTACATTAGCCGTGGCTCTTAGTTAGGCTTCGTTTGATGTTTCGCCTAATCTAAGATACCGACAAGATCCATCTTAAAGAAACAGTGATCCCCCTGCCTCAAAATATAATATCGGCGTCTAATTTAAGCATTGACAGTGATTTTGTTTCTTTCTAACTAGGTTTTTATGTTTAGCTTTCAGTCGAACTTTCCATCAAAGTATTTTCTCTAATTCCCTTATTCGATTATTTTAGTTTGTTTTTTTATTATTTTGTATTCTTGGCCAAGTGAAATAATTTATTTTGAGCTTGTTGGTCTTATGAAGGTTCACTGAAAGGAACAAAAGTGTCACGATGTTTTTGAACAGAAGTAGTCACATTAAGGTTAACTGCAAAAGAAGTTTTGGTAACTGTTGGCACCAAAACGTCTACCATTAACTAAATAGTTATAATTTAGAGAATTTCTTCTCATTTTATGGAAATTGTTTGCTTTTTGGTGTTACGCAAGTGACGGAAATGTAAATAGCGTACGTTTTCTTGTCCTTTTGTTTTGTCACGCTTGTAGAAAGAAAAACCTTGAGTTTTTGGTGTGGAAAAGTCAATATATTTTTGTTAGCGACGAAGAACAGTCGTGAGTCCAGCCAGGACATATTTTGGAGTTGATTAGAAGGTTAAACATAAATTAATTAGTGCTTATCTGCACGGATCTATATTGCCTTTGCTAATTTTATAAGTTACTGGTCCATTTTTGCTAATAAGAGTTTTAGTTTCATCCTTGCCGGGATACAGTTTTCGTGCATGCTAACACAGTTCCTGCTGTCGCAGGTGGTCCTTCAGTCCGTTAGCATTTTCCAAACTCACACGCCATGGTCGAGAGAATCTTACCCTATTATCATTTGGTGATAGGAGGTGACTACATATGTGCAATGTATTTTGAATGGAACACTTTATAATTCGTCGTGTCGAAACTATAGAGTGAACTAAAGTTAAACCGATTTGTAAAATATCTTCAGCGGTCACGTGATGAATTTACTCGCGAAGCACGACTTATATGACATAGCCCTGGAAACTGGTAAAAAGTTTTTGCATATGTGAGTTTACATATGTTCAAAGCATGAAAATTTGTTAAGAATTAGTGGGCATATGATTCTGGTTTTTTTGCCCAAAAGAATAAGAATTATTGATGAAATTTTTTCACGAAAAGCCGTAAAAATCTCCCAAGGTCAGGAGAAAGTTTCTATTGAAGAAATGGTTGGTTACTGACACTCGCGACGAGGAATTGAACAAACATTTGTTTGTTTTGTTGTTTTCCCCCGACATGGCCAATTTCGCTGAGTAGAATTTTTTCTTTGTAACCGGTTTTTACGATGATCTTTTATTTTCTTTTACAATAAAGTTTTCGTTTATTTTGTTTTTCTTCGTGAATTTTATGTTGTCCATTTGACACTGGACGCGGGTAGCCGTGTTGATCGGAGCGTAGATCGAAGTAAAGTTTATTTCAACGGAATACATCGCAGCATCCACATCTTTAGGCATTTTAATCAACATGCTTATAATCTACAAGCAGGTGTAGGAAGAGTATCTGCCATTTCCTGTAGGCCCTTAGTATCTAGATATTATGTCGGCGTCTAACTAATACAATAAAACACTGCAGAATTTCTTCACATAGGCGAAGTCTCTTACGATCACTGGTCTCCTAAGTACGCTGATGTCAAGACCGAGACTGAAAATTTCGCTGGTGCTTCGAAGAGCGCTGGTTATTTATAAGAATCATGATTATTATTGGAAGCACAAAGCCAATACAAAATCATGTAGGTTTTGAGGCCAGATGTTTCTATTGCGGAGGACGGACTGGTTTTCCTTCATAACTAATAATTGTAAAAACCATCAGCTATCTAATTTTCAAATATTCAATTCCTACGTTCATTAATGTACACATGTCTTTTGGTTAGCGGATTTTTTTGCATTACTTACTGAGAGTACTATTTGTATGTTCAGTAATAATCAAACTTTCATTTGGAATTGAATAAGCAAGTTTTTACCTAAAGCTGACTTCATTGTCTCACTATCGACATTAAACTTAATTCAGTGCATGTGTTTAAATTTACTAAGAGGAGCTCTACTTAGATTTAAGAGCCTCAAGTTATCCTCACAGAAAGTCCATAGGTCACCATGACAACGCCAGGACCTCGGAGGAAACTTTAAACAACTCCCGTCTCAACGGGAGGGACAAGCTTCACCAAAAAAAACAACTCCGTCTCCCCCAGGTGAGGAGAATGTAGAATAGAAGAAAATAGAAGAAGACGAAGTGGAGGAAGAAGACAAGAGTCTTTTTTTAACAAACAACAACAAGTTCTTCAGATAAGAAATGCCAAGATAAATAGAATTAGAACGACAGCTCAATCAACTTTAAGAATGGGCAAGCTTAGAGGCTCATCCAAATTCAACTAGTCCAGGTTTTAATTCTGCAAAGTCAAAAAACGAAAAAAGTCTTCAAAAACATTTATGTGAAATTCAGGTGTTATTGGGGCGATGCTTAAAACGTAACTGACCGTTCCAAGTGGTTTTGATTTTGAATATTTACGAGTGAAAACTGTTTTATAAGGAGGAAAGAAAACCAAGGCTAGTTCCTTCCGGATGGATATTGAATGGCTTAAAAATGTATATGTCGCGATGAGGGGTCTTATGGTTTATATGATTTGCGCACTATTATGCTTCTGATGGTCTCAAGGATCGCCTTCGCTCGGTTGTCATCCCCTTTGGTCCCAACGGTTAACGCACTGTCTTCCCAAAAGCTTCCTAGATACGTTTCCTAACCGGTCAGCGNACGGTTAACGCACTGTCTTCCCAAAAGCTTCCTAGATACGTTTCCTAACCGGTCAGCGGCGAATGCACTAAATAGTTTGTCGCGAAAAATGATGTTGCAAAAATATGAGATAAGAAAATCGCAGATAACACACTTTGAGGAAATAGGATTTCAGAGCAACAGAAATAGGTGACTTGTTTATTTCACCAAAACGGAATCAGGAATGATAAATTTTCTATACATCGAGTTTAGCGTCTCAGCATTTCTTTTGTTTACTGATCGGCTACCTAAAAATTATGAGCGCGTAGAGATTGTAAAAAATGCATTTGTCATATTCATAAAAAAAAATGTTGCACTTCATATAAGGCATAAAATAACATATTAAAACATTCATATAAAGCATACAAGAAATCTACCTAAAACGTCCATCGACTTGTCGGGATATGAAAAAGGTTCCCGAAACCATAATCCTGATGAGATGCAAATTGGAGTATTGTTCTATGCTGGACTGTTTGGTACGTATTCCGTGTAAGCAAAATGTTTTGGAATGCGCCCCAAAGCAAGGTGCGGAAAATGTCAGGGTTGGGGACATAACGTAAACACGTGCAGCTCCGCGTTCGGAACTGTAATGGCTTTAATCAGTGACACGGGAGAGATTTTGCAATACTTCACGAACCCGCAATTCGCTGAAGAGGTAGCGGATCAATCCAATGTTACTTTAAACAAGTAGGGAGAAGGGAGGTCGCTCCTCTACCCTTCACCCCAACAAACTTAACTTGTGGGAGCAAAATTCTTTCGGTCGAACAGACCAAACACAAAAAGGATACAGGTTCTATTTTCTTTCCTCCATCTCATAAGATGGCAGGATATAGGTTTCTCTGCAAACCTTACAAAGATGTCTTCTCATCAGTTACTTTTCACTGCCAATACGTTACCACTGTCCAGATGGACGCATCTAGACAGAATTGTTTGTTTGAAATCGCATCCTTTTGGGGAGCAGAACACCAAAGAACGTACAAGGAGAAACATCATCAAATCACCCGTGAAATCAAAGTCTCCGGAGACACCGAAATTCGGGGATTTCATGCAGTGCGCGAACTCCTCCTAATGAGGATTCGTTATGTGCTCATGTTGCAACTTGACACATTTTCATGTCAGGAGTCCATCAATAGAGAGGAACTGAGCACTTCAGCACAGCTGCAACGGCCAGCCTCTCAAGGTGATCGTCACAACTGCGGCGTCACGATCTCCTATTTATATAACAAGTCTGAGCTCAGCAAGCAATGGGTCAGTAGACTGGACTCCACCTGCAAGATTAAAATTTAAAAAAGTGGACATCCAAAATGACATAGTACCAGGCGTACAATATAAATAAACAAGGAACCTGAGACAACAACGTCTATGTATCCATCAAATATAAAAAAAATTGGGTAACTACTAGTTTCTAGTAAAGGAAACAAATAACATCGTTAGTTAGATCACGGTACAATCAGGAATCACAGAAAGACCAGTACGGAGTCTCTCGCAACGACTCAGGTATGAAGTGAGGAGAAGGAAAACTATTACCAAAGATGTAAATACTTAGTCAAGTAGTTAATTACTATTCAAATTCAAACAATCAGTTATCAAATCAAAGTTACTATAAGTATTCATTAAGGAAGTTAAGTAGTTAGGTAAGAGAACTCTAATTTCCAATAAGTTTATAATTTCCAATAAGTTTATAATTTCCAATAAGTTTATAATTTCCAATAAGTTTATAAGTTCCAATAAGTTTATAATTTCTAATAAGTTTGTAATTAAAAATATTTAGTGTATGTAAAAAAAAAGAAGTACGTTATTGGAAAAAAAATAACGTAGCATCATGTTTAGTTATAGGAGCTTCAAAAAAAAAGTCAATTCCGCACATGAAGGAAAAAAAATGAGCCGATAGATCGGGCTCACACAAACATCAACACAAGTAACATTTAAAAAAAAACATTTCTAATAATATTACCCAATACAGCAACGTTAAACAGAAGGAACAAGATGATAAAAAAAAGTCACTTCTGTACAGAGGAAAATATGAGCCGATAGATCGGGCTCAGGCAGACATCCAGAAAAGCTACATGAAAAAAAAAACTATTTCCAACACTACAACCAACGAAGTTAAGGGACAGCCAGAAGGAACAACTCGGACAACCGCTCTGCACCCACCGAGGACGGGGGGACTAGCAACCGGGGGAGTTTCGGAAGGGCGATGTCGCAGGGACCTTACATCATGACGCATTCCTTAAGTAGGTACTCATTCGGAATGCGCACCAAGTAGTCAAAAGCTGGACAATGCTTCATTTACATTTTTTTTTCTGATAAGCGGTCTTAGTCTTTTCAGTTCTCACAAAATGTGTAGCATTAAATATAGGGATGTACGATTTTTGTCATGTTTTGTTGTATAAAAATTTTATGCTTGTTTTTCAGGTAACAAAGGAATCACTTACATGTTTATATGAAATGATCCTTACATGTTTATATTATGTTTATGCTATTCTATTTTTATGCTTTATATGTATATATCTAAAAATGCATTTTTCGTACTAAATGTTTTCAGGTATTTTTAGGTAGTAGTAGAAAACCGCCAAGAAAAAGAAGGACGGTTGAAAAAAAAAGTCAAAGAAAGAAAGAAATCAGTCAGTCAGTAATTAGAGTCTCGATTGTGCGTTCATGGAATAAAGTACGCAGTTTTTTGTTGTTGCCAAAAATCCCTGTTCTTTGTTCGCAATTTTATTTGCAACTGTCTTCTCATCAATCGTAATCGTTCTTGAGTCGCATGATAAATACCAAAGCGTAATTTTTGTGCATTTGATAAACTTTTCGAAACTGAATTTTTCCACTAAGTTTTGCGCATACTGGATCACACCGAAGGAAACCTTCCTTGGAATCTCTTGTGAAGTCAGGCGCGTAATCTGTTGGGACCAAGAGGACAAAACAAAACCAGGCGATCCTAATAACCACCTCATCATCAATTAATAATTACCCTTTCATTCTATTACACATATAGTTCATATAGTTCCTCTACGCGACAATACAACTAATTGAATGAAGCATTTATTTATTCCTCAAATTAACCAGTTTACGTGTTAGAACATGCTATATTTGTTCATGCTATTTGCAACGAAAAAGAGCGGTGTCTTACCAAGAGAAAAAGAAGAGTTGATTTTTCTTTTCATAACCTTTTAGTAAATAAAGTTCATCGAAAACTGGATACGTTTTTTTTTCATCAATGGAAAAAAAAACTTTTTACAAGTTGATCTAATTAGACATGTGAATTAGAGTATAACCAGCAAGAAAAGTTTCTACGAGTCTAACGATTCGAAAGAAATAAGTCCGGTCTCCAGCACATATACAAAATAAATAGAGAATAGGAGTGACGCAGTCCCTGAATAATGAAGAGGTGAAGCCCCCCGTGTAGTTGAAAAGCTGTTGTAAAAAACTCATATAATATTTCTCAAGCTAACTTTTTACTGCTCCCGAAAAATCTAATTTGTTCGATAAATAATCGCAAATCATGTCCACTGATAACCAACTGTGCAATCATTCTTTTTGTGTTGTTGTGCCAGGAGCAATAAAAATCAATTTACACTGCAAAATCTATAATTTAAGAAAATATTTTTAGTCCAAAGACTTTTGAATAGAAGAGGTGGGGAGATTTTGCTGGAAAAGGGTGTTGGAAAATTAGTTTTTAGAGTTTAATTTTACTCTTCGAGTTGAAGTTATTCTCTGCCTAGTGTGAAGTGGTAGCTCACAGTAAACGGTAGGTAATTACCGGGGGAAAATGAGGTTGGCAAAAGAAAGTGAACAATGGCGTTTGTATAGGCAAAACGAATTACAAAAATAATTTACTTTTTATTGATCAAGTAGATGTTCCACGTTTGGCAAGGTTCATCATTAGAGATAACGGGAGAGGCAGCACAATTCAAAAAAGCATAACAACTGCATACATTTTTTCGGAGAGGAACAATAAAAAAGAAGTGTGGACAGATGTTGATTTCCAGGGTGGTTGGAAAATTACATTAGCCTGCCCATTTCGTTGCTGAAAATAAAACTTGCATAATTTGAAAGAAAACGTAATGATTTTGCTTTTTTATCATGTGGTGTGGCGAGGACGCGGCTACATGTGGATATCACAAAGACGTGTATAAAAACGACCGAAATGGAAACACAAATTGCATTATGAACAAAGTTTATCATTTTGATTGCTCAGACAAAGAGCGAGAATTGAAGAGTCCTTGTTTATCGTTTTCATGCATAACTGGAGCTAGTTTAAAACGTTTCCGAGAAAATCCAGTTATGATTTGTGAGTAACGAAAACTACTTGACTTTCCCTTCCGTATTTTATAGAAGGGTATTTTTTACATCGTCAAGCTTGTAGTTGGTGAATCGAAGTGGGGCGATACACACGAAAATCATGCCAAGAGCACAATCCTACAGCTAATCTGTCTGTGAGGCTCCGAAACACTTAATCAGAATATTGATTATGAACTTTATGCATAGCGGATGAACTTAAACTGAACGTTAATTATTATTATGGTTTAAACTTAACGTAAGACATTTTAAAATTATCTTGATCAATGTTATGCATGTAGTTCGCATTGAAGCTCGCTGATCACACAGATTTATTTACTTGCCTCACCTGGTCCAATATGAAAAGAACGAACGCTAAACGTAGCAAGTACTCACATTTGTGGTCTACCAATGTACACAAACTTTGAAAGTCTGATGAAGAGATGCTGATGGATTTTATTTACCAGCTTTATTACACTTTCCCTGTTCATAATATTCCTGTAACGATATGTAAAAGAACATACGAACTTTCAAAGAAAAAAATTTTTTTTTTGTCCCCTCTTGTTACAAACTCTTTTGAAAGAGTTTCAAATCAGCATGAGATGATAAGTACACAACATATCAGCAATTGGTACAATGAAATTAGCTAAAAGTTTCTACCATCTTTTAAAAGAGATTGGCCGGTTGAGCGATCTCTGTGAATGAACAGGCTCTTGAGTTTTTGGCCTGGTCACAGAGCAAACGTAAAGAGCGTTTTTGTTCTCAGTCACATTTCTCCGTACTTTACCCCGATCATAATCATGATTACCACAAAGCCTAATAGCTCTTTTCATAAAAACTATCTATCCTTTTTGTATGATGAAAGAGGAAAGGTGTCTCTAATCCACACAAATTCGCCATGCTTGCTCAAGCAAATAATACAGCGAAAAAATAGGGAAGCAAACCCCATTGCAAGATGAGGACGATATAACGAGGGGAAACTAGAGAAAAATGTAATAATGATACCTTCGTGTGTAAGCACACACAAAAACACGAAGTTTGTCGGGTGTTTCCAAATAGTTTTACTCCTGCAACACATGCCATGAGATAACTAACTACAGTACAAAATATGACACCTTAGCAGACAAATTACATTTTTCTTTGTTGGGCCATAGTATTAAAATAAATTTATTCAAAATGGTGACATGCTCTGCTAGCGTCCACATGTCGATTTATCTTGAAAACAAGGATATTGCATGTTTTAATACTTTTTTATATAAAAAATATATATATACCGGCCAACGGATGTGGTAACGATGATTATTATGCAAGTTGCTCGCCACGCTTGGGTCTGGTCTTCTAACAAACAACTTTGTTTTCTAGAGTCTGCTGACAAATAAGGGAAACTCATGATAAGAGTCTCTTTGGCTCGTTCTCACTATCTTCGAAGGCAGATAAAGATGTAAAAAGTGAGTAAATTAGCCTTTGAGTCGACTAGTTTCCATCTAGAAAACAGCCATTTAGCTAGTAATGAACTCAACAAGCTGCATAGCCCGAGCAAGCCCACAAAGATTCATCTCTTGCAGAGTCGTCTTCGCTCCCACTTTACCCTGAGCCTTTCAAGAGCCGACACAGACCATACAAAAAGAAAGCATAATGCCATTACGCCACGATTCCACAGAGTGAGTTGAGCTTTAGAAGCAACTTTTTTTTCGAGTTGCAAAACATTATGGAACTGAAGAGGGGAGAGGTCTTTTACGGCTAGCGAACTATCAAGCTCTATTTTATTCGAGGCTCCACCTCATCTCAGCTCTAACCATCTCCTCCTATTATATCCACATGTGTACAAAAAGTAAAGTTTTTTGTTGATCATCATCATCGTACCCGGCAGACTACACACAAAAGCATTACGTTTATTGCCACTTATTTTCTTGTACAAACCGTTCCTTTATTTTCCGCCACCTTGGCTGCCCTATCAAATAATGTGGAGTGTCGAGAGTGTGGAATAACACATTTTGAATCATGCATCATTTTTTCCCACTTACTCACTATTGCACTGCTACTTCTCCTTGCATTCAAAGCTTTTAAGCCACTTCTACTTCTCTTGGACAGCCTGGCTTACTACAAACATTCTTCGGTAATCAAAAGCGTTTTCTGTTACTTTCAATTGGATTTTAG
>VICI01003391.1:0-13418 GCA_019593645.1 Akabosia matsudoensis | reverse complement strand
GAAGAGCAAGTCATGTAGAGACAATTAGTGATTGAACTTGACGACAAAGATTAAATTGAACTGATTTTTAGTAAATATTCCTACGGTTGAAGATATATCAAAACGAAAATTTAAATTTCGCCGGGTCTCCAAAGATCGCCGCGGGCGATCTTTAGAGGATTTACGGTATGTCGGGATACGTTTATGTTATTACGTTACGAATATGTGAATATGCATGAGCCTAAACTACTGGCTAAATCGTGGTCCTTAGTAGCACAGCTGAAAGTCACTCACAAAAAATTTAAGGGACCATACCAATTGGAATTGCCAAACTGTAAACCCTGTATTTTCGGGCTCTTCCGGACGAGAGATGTTCTACACGCGAAGTGTTTACTTGCTAGCTGGACCCTAGGAATGTCCAGCATAAACGGTAACACAAAAGCTGTAGACGCATAAGAGTCGGTCTCCATGGAACCAAAAATATGGCTCTTGCGGATTCGTTTTCCGTATCTCCTCTTATCACATTTTCTTTGCTATAAATAGTTGAGCTCAACGTCAGACAAAAGGTGGGAAGATATAATGGACCTAATGCTTACGAAACCACAGGTATAATACGAGGAATACGGTCTATTTCGTCCAGGGGTTGCTGCCCCTGGGTTATATGTGTCTCTGTTTGAATGATTTTTGAGTTTGGAATCGTTTATCCTCCAAAACTCTTCAAATAAATGATTGTCTTTTCTTTCACATGAACTTTTCACATGGCCTCAAGCTCTTTACAAAAATAGATGTAGCTCTTGTTCATAAACGTGAAAAAGCCTAACAATTTAACACAAGAACATTAGAGAACACAAGCGAAAAAGTTTGAGGTTCTGGTCCCTCTCCCGTGGGCCCCAGGGACACCCAAATTTACCACGCAATTTATGTTTCACTGCAACTTCCTATANAACTTCCTTCAACCTATTGAGCTGAAACTTACAATTAGTATAATGGTTCGGAATGCCCCCATTTAGCCTTCTTGAACTCAAGGCTCAATATTCAAGGGCCTGTTCTCATTACAAGGGTTGCACGTTAATAACATTGAATTTTTGACAAAACATGCTTATTGAATGCTTTCCATTTTCTGTCTGTCAACCCTCTTGGATGCATACTCATACACGGACTAGAAGAGACTTGTGTCATTCTTTCGCAACTATCGTTTCCAGAAAAACAGGTTGACGGAAAACGCATTTGATCTACTCCTCAGGTCTAATTTGTATTTGGCGATAGAGTACGAGTACAGATTGCCGCCCACGGTTCTACCTTCAAACTACCCACCCAAACCTCATAAATGAAATCTCATTTTTTAATACAATATCCTGTCCATCGGCAAAAGAATCACGTTTTCCATAAAAAAGATTCCATAACTTTTGGTCGGTTAGCTTGGCTACTCCTAGCGATTCTTTACTCCCGTTCTGAATCGTAATCGTATAAAAGTCTTCAAACTTCCTCGTAAGCACTGCGCCCTTTATTCCTATTATTGCCTGGGTTCATTTCGTGTCTCGATGTACAAGTTTAGCCGTTTCGATATGCAGTGGTGGTACCGTTCCTGGTAAATAACATTTTTGCAAAAATTTCCTTCCTTACAAAGTAATTTCTCACACGTGAGCAATAGCTTGGTTCATTTTGACCAGTTTTTTCATCGGTTTCTCGTCAGTGCAAATGACAAATGCAGATGGGTTTCCTGGCAAGAGTTTTACCATCAAATTCATCTTGGAGGAGCGAACCATACACACAAGATACGATTGCAATGACAGAAAGTCTGAGACTTGATCCTTCAAAATATTTTTTATGAACCTTTTATGTTCATGGCTGACTGCCTTTTTTTCAATCGTTAACAACAGCAACGGCTGCTTGTACTATAATATTAATAATAATGTATCATTATACAGGCATACAGGTATGTAATTTTAAAAACGTCTGCACACACATTCCCTGCTTGCTTGTACACATTATATTACAGGGTGTAGCCAAGTGGCAAGTACTACTTGTCAGTACTTTGCGGTTTAAAAGCTTTGTTTGATTGTTATATTTTGCAAGACAAAGTTTGACTCTTTAACTAGTTTGGAGCGAGCTTACATCATTACACAGAGGTTCTTGAGGTTCTGCTTCTTCCTCATAACAAGCTGTATTTTTCTGAGCACGTGTTTTAAATAGGGTTTCATCATGTGAAGCAAAAAATTTGATCGGGGATTTATTGTTTGATCTCTACGAGCAACAACGGTACGAAATGGGATTTACTAGGAAAGACGGAAAGCTTTTAAGGGAGCACATGTTGATAGTGTTATTTTCCCGTTCAAAATGTGTTTTCCCCCGGTCGTTGATTTCAATTTATTTTGTGGCATAACGATGGTTTCGAGTAGTTTCCAGGATAGTTGAGACAATGGTGAACAGCAACATTATTAGCACGAGCTAAGTAAGTGGTTGTTTGATGTGTTCCGTGTGATACATTTTAACGTTTTTCTTCAAGTGTTCTTTAATTGTAGTGTTCAATTAGAAAATGAAATTTACAACGTTGAGGGGTTTAGGGTGCTCACAGGTGCAATACGTGACTAACAATTTGGAAACATGTTTGTGTGGAAACCTGTGATTAAAGTAGGCATATCCTGTAGGAAATGGATATAATCTCCATTTCCATGCAACCAAATAAAGCTGTAAGGAAATGGAGTCACAAACTTAGGACGTGAAAGTCAGCCCGCGAGGTTTCCATTAATCCTGGGAAAATCATTAATTGAATTGCATACGTTTAAAACGTGCCTTTAATCAAAAATGATGGTCATGTATCCTACGAATTCTAAGCAAGATACATAACATGAAATCAAGCCAGTCGAAGATTACATCCGAGATTAATGCTACCCGTGACCCGTGATCTTTCCACCCGTGTTATTGATGAAGGTTTATTTGGTTATTTTTCAAGGCTTGTCCTCGCAAATATTTACCAGTAGAACAAGCAACATGTTGACAAATGCTACCGGCAGATTACTTCATATTGCAAATACGACAAATTTTGAGTTGATACAACAGGTAGGCGTAAATTCTTCGCGATCCCCTGACATCTGAAACGAAAGAATATCAAAACTTTCCTGTTTCAAGCCTGCCACTGCGCTGCTGCATCAAACGATAAACCCCACACTGAGAATATTACTACAAGGGAAACCTCATCATCATCAGCATCAATTTTTAGTGTTAGTGAGAAAGAGCTTTTTGGCATATTTTATTTCATAAAATTAACGCTGCGTAACAATACGTAGTACTCAAATGCAAGTGTCTAACTTCATGACGCGATCCTTTCATAATCAAAAAAAAAAGATCATACTACCTACCACCCTTTGTTTGCCCATATTAAAGTGAGTATGATCAGTGATTATTACTTAAGACTATTAACCTTAAACTCAGTAGCTAAATTTTCAACGCCAAACTCTCGTTTTTTTTTAATTCTGTGTACAAACAGACTAATGCAGGAATGACTAGTCAAAAAAACAATTCCTCTTGACAGTTTTCAACATGCCAAAAACAGATCTTGTTTCATTTTACCAAGTGTTATGTAAAAGTTTGTAAAAAAAAACTTTTACTTTGTGATCAGTCAACCTATTTGGTTTTTGAACCACGTATTTTCAATGATTGGTGCATGATCAAATTTTTTTTTTGAATTAAAATAAAATAAAAGCTATTTAGATATGGATCTGAGCTAAAAGATTTTCGTTTAATAAGCAAGTTCTACATGGGCAGGATATCAAATTTTCATACGATGTACAACAACAAACAAGGTTGTTATATTTATTGTAAAACAATCGCAGATTTCTGATTAGATGGAAGTAGCGTTTTATTAATGAAGTGCGGTTGACAAGAAAGTTGTAAAAAGGTTGAAGTTTTTTTGTTAAGAAAAGATGCCTTAAGTGGTTCAATTAGGTGAGCGATATGAGCAGCAAATTAACCATGAGCCTAATTCTTCCCTCGAAATTTTAGTTTAAACACATAATTAGCTGATGAGCACTAGTGATGAGGGAAATGTGTACCTGGGAAACCTGCCCACATTCAACCAGCAAAACAAGAAAAGAATGTTTGTTATCAATCATGTTCGTAAAAATGTTTGACTACGGCAAGCGGTAACAAAGACAGGGTGGACAAAATGGCGAGTTGTTAAAACATCGCGCACATGATTCTTGACGGGAGTCATATTAAAAATTAAATTTTCGTAAGCCTCGGGTATGCTTTGAACTCTCACTTTAAAGTTTCATGAAACAAATGGCTACAATCCGAAACTATCGGCACCAACATCATAATAACTTTGGAGGATACTTTTGTGCCTTTTTATTGCTTGATAAGGCCACGTCCACTTTGAATATTACGGACGGTGGTGGTGGTATGAATATATTATAAGTTTACATTTCTAACATGTAAACAGTACCAGTTTCAGTCGATTTTGCATCCGCTTCACATCTGTCTCTCTGCACTCTTTTCGCTAATGTAGACGAAAACGCCACTGGCAATCACGCAGTGTCCACTTCATTAATACAAGTATTATTTGAATTATCAAATCCACAGTTTTTCCCACCTCACCACAGAGAGGTTTTTTACTGGTCGATCTAACAAACAGAAAGCTTTTCTGGCAGCAGTTTCCCAAATATTTTACTTCCCAAGTAATTAGTTAGTTTACGTGATGACAGACTAGTGGCATGTTCTGGTAATGACAGGAAGGTATTGCCAAGGTCTTGCAAGTTTTGTATTTTATTTTTTGGTTTATCTCGGAAGAAAGAAAAACCACATTTGTAAACCTACAAAAATCCCAAGTTGATTTCATTAGTGACGCCCAGTAGCTCAATCGCGATATGGTTTGAATTAAAGTTTGCTGTTTAACTAAATCAGTCTCATCTTTCCCCAAAGTACAGTATTAGTTCGGTAAACTGTACGTAGTAATTATCTTATCTTTAACAAACTGAAATACTTTCCTTCAGGTCATTATAACACAAAAAGAAGAATCCCAAACATTTGCCAAAAATTATAGTCCCTACAAATTAGAAAACTTTTTTTTTGTCATTCATGAAAAACCTTTCGTGAACTGATTCAATTCTGCTTTTTATGAGGCACTCGGGCTATTGTATTCCCCGAAACTAACACCACGGAACGGAACATTATAGTTTCTCATGGTCTAGTAGTGTGTAGCGAGAAAAACGGATTTCCCTCAGGTTATGTGTCAGTAATGTGCCGTGGTCAGTGAGTGATAAACCAGTGCAGTAGTTAAAGTGCGCTTTACTGCATTTCTACCCTGTAATAAAGTTCACCGCGGTCCGATCTACCGACCTTAACCACCCATGCGTTAAAATTCCTTTCAACTGCCCAACGAAAAGCTATTCTGCAGATAACTAAACTGGTTTTATTTTGCAGAGAGCGTGTCTAAAAGTCCCGGTGTAAATGTAAAACTGTAAAAAGAGAATGTGCGGATGGGTAGGTATACCTATGCACCCAAAATTGAAATATTTGGTGGAAAAAATAATTACTAAATGAATGTAACCCCATGTTTCGCATCAGCTCAAAGTGAATTTTACAATGCAAATTATCATTCAGGTGTGGAGTATGCGGATGTAGGGTTTTTTCTAAAAGTAGACACATCACTGCCTCTTGTATCCTCCCTCAGTTGGAGTGAGTCGCTAGGATATTCTCGCCTCAGAAGAGTTTTTTCGTTGTTCTGTTGCACCTCATGTAGCTACGATGATAAGATGGGGGCCGATGACGCCAGCAACTCGCAGTTCCTTCTTGCTATTAACACGCCAGTTGCGCAAGGGTCTGCACAGATGAAGTCAGAATCGACGTTGCAGAGTAGTCAAATCGTTGTAACAGAGAAGGACTTACGGAGACACAGACCCTTGATAAGGTTCAAATCAGTGGAGGAAGAGGATGAAAGCAGTGACAGTAGTAGTGTAGAGGAAAAGAATAATGACGAAAACAAGTGCCCAAGTTGTCCCAAGGAGGTTTACCCGGGTGAAAGTGTAGTAGATCGAGCGTCAGAAAACGAGGAAATGGGGTCTGGTACAGGGATTGAGGGGGAATGGCATCAAAAATATGCGTTTATTGTTGGACTCTTGAGGAAGCCACATGTTCTTCTGGTAAAGGACTCACTAACGAGGGAGCGGGACCGGCTCTTCAACAAACTTAGCGCGTACAAACTGGAGAGAAATATTGTGAGGGAAAGTTTTCACAAGTATATCCAAAATGGGTGAGTACATTTTTATGCATTATACTCATAATACTATTTAGAAAGTGTTGATCATCAAACTAGGTGATTTCATAATAAAATACGTGTACTGTCACAAGTTTCATTTTCTTTAGAAGCGTGACTGATAAATAGACAAGAGTGTAGGATTAGGTACTTGCTACGTTAGCGTAGCTCATTATGTCATAATAACATGTAAAAGATTTCTATGCATTAGCAGCCATCTATTTATAAATTCCCATGCATTTGGGCAGGGTGATATTTTGCAGACCTAGATGCTCATTCATTAAAACGCTCTGTACGAAATGTCATGAAACAAAAGTTAGTAGGTATGCAGTGTACAAAAATATTTATTTCTTCAACAGTCAACAGGGTGCATGAAGTGACGAGTGTCTATGCGTATGAATTTAGCAGTTATTGCTGCGAGCTGTTCCAGCTTCATTTCCAGCAATTCAGCTGGCATAATATGTCGGAAAGCCTGTATTTTAAAATTGCATATTTGGGTACCGATTTGACAACTAAAATTGCCACAGGTATATGGTACATTTATGTGTTATTTCTTGCTATACGCATTCTTAACAATGTCAAAATGCGCCGTATCACATTCCCTTGATCTATTCGTTTCGTTCGTTTTATGTCCAAGGATCTGTGCACCGAAGAACTCATAATGGGTAAGGCAACCAAACTCAACTTTGGTATGGCAATGATCGAAAATACGTTTTTTTCGTCATAAAATAAGTGCAAGATGCTAATTTCCGTCTACTGTTATACCCAAGGTTGAAATTGAATATCCATTGGTCGTTGGTCTTTCTTACGATTTAAAACAAATTCTTACACAAGTTAGTCTGGAATTTCTGTCCACCCATTCAGAATCCTTCGCGAAAAGTCCTTTCTAGGGCACCCGCAGTAACCTTAAGGTGTTTACGGATTTATTTAGTCCATGTGTCGTAACATGCTGCACTTCTACATCTGAATACATCTTTTAATGCCAAAGCGAATCCTTCTACGTATAAAACGTACAGACCATCCTAAAGATGTTAATGTATCAATATTTGAACATTTTCAGCAGTATGACTACGTCAATTTTATTTATAGCTCTTAGTTTCAATTTGTCCATTGACAAATTTTATTCCAAGGCACTGCCTCTTTCAACGTTGCAACTTAGTATCATGCGTACTGTTATACTTTTCCCACGACAACGTGAAGTAGATACATTTGCATAAAAATGTGGAGATGCGGAATGTGAATGTTTCCTTGGAAGCGTTTTCATGTATGTATCTTGTTAGTGACAGGTGAGTAGTGACTATCAATCAATCTTTAAATTAGTGTTTCGCTAAATCATTTACCCGACAGACAAGTTAAAATGGAAAATGATTTCTCTGACTTCAAGGAAATGTTTCACCTACGCAAATCCAACGAGAGATTCAGTGTTTATTGCTTGTGCCTGAAAATATCAAATCTCTCCTAAACCTGAAGTGGTTAAAAAAATGAAAACTTGTGTAGTCGACGTTTTAACGGAGCTTTGGTTAGTTAGTATTTTATATGAAGCCGCCAGGGGTCGATACTCTGTCTGGGAGTCTGGAATGTTCTTAGCTCTGTGAATTTCCAATGGGTTAGCTCTGTGCTAAAGTCACCAGAAACAACTGGCCTCCGAAGTACAATCTAAAATTCGAAAGTCGAATGTAAGCTAAATTCATAAAATATCAACTATTACCTTCAGAGAAAAACTTCAAATTTGCATTTTGTAATCGTTATGGAGGTAAAGACCAAATAGTTCCTTCTGAGATACCCAAAACCTACCGCGTGAGGAGACACTCCTTCGCAGCGGATGCGATGCACCTTCAACCTTGTTTTTGATTTTGTATTACATTTTGTCCTTGCGATTTGGTTTGTTCTCAATGCATTCGTTACAAAAGTACAATGGAATAACCTTGACAAATATTTCAGAAACGTCTTTCAAGAACCCTTCAAGCATTTATTGGCAAAACAAACAATCATAGAAATCTTTGGTAAACGAATATATATTAACGATTGTACATCAATAAACTTGTATTGCATTGCTGTTTTCGGCTTTCTAAATGCAAGAAAGAAGTGGCCACAAAATGTGACGTATTGCTTCGTGACAACAAAATCCTTTGGTTTGTTGCTTGAGATCAGTTCATCATCAATAGTAAAGAACACTGGTATGCCCGACAAATAAAACTTTACGAATTAAATTACGGTGAAAAGTTTAATCTTGGCCATAAATTGTCATAGCCTAATCTTGAAAACCTACAGAACCGATTTGTCATGTACATTCATAAAGATGTGGGGGTACATATGTCTAGTGTGTACATTTCAGTATCTTTTCGTCATGCTTGTGCTATTGGCAAATTTAACGAAAGCATTGTACCAACCACATAATTATTGTAAAAAAACATGGTTTTTGCTAGACATTTCATACCACTCATTGTGTTTTATATGTTTTAAATCTTGAGGTAACGAGTAGGGAATAGTGCGACTTAGTCACTGAGAAGTAGTCATCATTTTGATTATAACCATTTTCAATCTCTTCATAGTTTTACCAAGATTCTCTCTCATTCAGTTTCAAGTCACGTTCTCATTTTTTTTACTGTCAACTCGAAAGGAAGGTGACACTCGTAGTAAGCATCGAGTCTTGTATGCACCATCACAATGTGAGATCTCACACTTGTTACAAAACTTTAACAGTGTAATCTAAAAAAAGGTGTTAAAATATAACGTGAAAACTAATCTGATAATCAATAACATGAAAATACTAAGCCTAATTGAAGTATCTCGCCAAGAAAGCCAAATGTTGAAAAGCTTCAATTGGTCTTTCTTGAGAAACAGATTGCTCGAAAATCCGTTTAAAATCTCAAACTCAAAACGTATATAACCTTAGCCACTAGAAAACTATCGAATCTAGTGAATCTCGAACCTTTAAAATGTCAAGTTCACAGTTTTATCTTTTTGTTGCTAAGTTGGTCTGATTCTCTTGGCTATTTTGTGCGCGCTAGCCTCTAAGTGGAGTACTTGTGTAATAATGTGACAGCGAATAGGCAAGTGCAACGGGGATGGTTAATGAGAAAATCATTGGTGTTCGTACACGGAACCTGCAAGCAGGTATATTGTGGAGGTGTAATCCTTTTTTTTGCACAAGGACAAAAAAGCACAACAACGGACCCAAGTGTCTCTTTTATGTGCTTATTTCGTGCGTTAGAATAGATTCTGTTAGTAGAACAACTTGATTGTGAAAAAGGTGAAAATCACGTCGACGTCACTCTTTAGCAGATTGAGAAGATGTGCGTGTGCAGTGGCATGCTTGCAGATTACAGTCAACGAATTGGTTATTATTAGTGTCGACGGGCTCACTTTTACGTAGAAAGAGGGTTTCAGTTGAAGGGTCTCCTGTTGAGAAGTATTCCATGAAAGTATTTCAAGGAAATCTCCTGAGCAAGAATGTTATTTGTAGTTGATCAAATAGACTGACACAATATGAAATGTGAATTGAAGAGTTATTTCGTTCCGTATGTGTTGTGTGCGAATGCGAGTGAGTTACGAATTGATGAGTGTGGAAAATCTTGAAGGCTACATGCTGTTTCAGGGTTGTCATAATGAAAACGTTAGATTTTCAAACGTATCCGGTTCAACAAAGGTATATAAAAAGGATTCTGTGTAAAATACATGATCATTGTAAATTAACAATTCAAATAGACTGGAAGGACGTTAGTTTGTTCCTGTGTGTGTGACAGAAACGCGTTAAATTCCTTGGTTTGTGTATTTTGAGGATGCTACGACCGAGTCAGAGATGCGAGTTGCGTTCGTTCTCACAGCAATAACCGTTATTGATGCTTACTTCTCGTTCTATCGCAGTGTTTCCTAGGTTCATTGCGATACAATATCTGCGTTGCTAAAAATGAAGAAAGAGAGCTGTAAAATGAAGCTTCTCGCGGTTAAGAAACAGTTGACTCTCGGCACTAACCACAAAATCAATCACTAACGATCTGTTTCATTATACACATATTTATCTATCCATTTATTCATATATATACTCATTATTTCATGTGTACATAATTTTTATAGATCGGAAGCCAATGCCCAACAGTCGCTTACAGCCCAGATCAAACACTTGGATATGATGTGTGTCACTTTGGAACGTCAAATTGATGTCTTAAGCAATGTCGACCATGCCTTGCCTGTACAAGGTAACAAGTCTCAATAAAGCATAATCACCGCACAGATTTAAGGCAATGAACCAGCTTTATTCGTTATTATTGTTGATAACACACAATTTCAGTTCTTCCTTGAAAAATAGCGTAGATCCATCCTGGTTTATTTCATTTCACGAACAAAAAAAAGAAGAAAACTGTGAATGGTTAAGCATCAGTAATCTTTCTGCACTTGAAAATCCTTCTTTTACTCATTGAAGATGTGCCCCGTTGAATTGTTACATTCTACCCCTTTAGAGGAACAAGGGAAAATCCGTTGTTGTTATCAGTGAACGGGTCAGCTCTTCAACTGCTTTTTATGTATAAAAGCCTTTATCTCCCTAGTTTTCTTCAAATCGACGTGAAAATGCCCTTGAGCTACAAAAATCAAGCTGCATGCTGCATCGCCGCTGAACTTTGTTCAGCAAGTTATGATATCGATGAGTTTGTCTGTCTGTCTGTCTGTCCGTGTGCGCTCTACAGGCCGTACCTCTTGGCCAATTTCCACCAAACTAGTGGACCCTAAGTAAGATCCCTATTGATTTTGAGCCAAATTGGTCGACCTAAAGGGTCGGGGTCAAGGGTCAACTTTTTCTTTTATATTTTGATATGGCATGCGAGGTATCATTTGTAAGCCCTTATTCAGAGCAGACTAACGGTGTGGTTGTTTTGGATTTTTGTCACAACTGTAAAGCGGCACCAAAGGTCAAACTTTTGCATTGCGCTCAAGATTTCGGACGACTTTCTGGTTTGTGCATTGAAAAGTGGAGAGTGACATGGCTCCCAAAGCTCATCTCCCATGGAATGGTGAAAGCTCCCAACTATGGCTATTCAATGCAGTCTCTTTTCCTTAACTTTTTTCCTTGTTTTTTTGCTAAACTTTTTTCCTTGTTTCTTTGCTAAACTTTTTTCCATTTCTTTTTTGCTAAGCTTTTTTCCTTAGCTTTATTGCTGATTTTGTATGACTTTTTCTGTTCAGCTACGTCTTTATAGCTTTAAAAGCTTTTATTCATTTATTTATACGAAAGAGCAATATTTCACGCAAGCTGGCTTCTGATATTTGGAGCAGAGAGTATTTTAGAGTAGCGGATGGATGCTCAGATTCTGAAATGTTTTGATGATCGCTTCAAATGCAAAATAATGATATAAACAATGCGTTTGTTGTATATGAAAATGAGTGCAGGGTCGTTCCCAGTAAACATTGGACAAAGTACTTTATATGAAAACTTAAATCTGCAATTCATGAGCGATTGGTATGTCCGTAATCAAATTTAAGACCAAATTTTCCATTTTCCAATCTACAAGCAGACATTTTTTCACAGTTGAACAGGAATGCCAGGCTTAGGACAGCTTCTCAGTCTGGAAAGTTGTCAACGATTGTCATATTCCTGAATAGCAAAATCTCGCCGCTTATTTTTTGCATCATTTTATTCGCAACAACTCAGTGCATCTCTTATCAATGTGCGGATTTTGTCTGCTGAAGCAAATGCATGCGTAATTGAACTATTCTTCTATCAAATATGCTATATTTCTGAGTTTGATGCTATATTTCTATCAAATATAAACTTTTATGGCATAATTTTGGTAATTCTTGATTTTAACTATTCTATTACATATTAGAGCATTTGTATGTGTGTGCGAGTTCTTGCTTTCAAATTAGGAAGCTCGGTGGGATAGATCGTTTGGCATTCACTCTCAAGCTACTAAATAAATTAATTCTAGTCTTTATTTGAGAATATTTGGTGTCATGGATAAAATTGGATTTTTGGACTAGTTGTCCTTTAAAGTCGTCACTTGTTTCCCGCTTTAGTCCGGAAATCATTTCGGCCTATTATATTCATGTTAAATCACAAAATCTCTGTTGAATTTTGCTCAGAAAATCGTCATTAATGATTTCCTATTAATTACTGTGCTGTGTTGGGTCGACCAAGCACTATCGTATGGACTTGGATTTTCCTAGTAGAAATAGGTAAAGCTTGATTATTGATTAGATTCGATTAAGTTTACCCGTGCTTTTTTCTTACGCTGTGATCTTGACAGAGAAAGACCTTCCCGGATGACAATCCTCTCCAGTTAATATGAATACAAGCTAATGCCTTTCAGCATTTGCCACATTTTCCGGAAATATGTTTTTTTATTCAAAAATGTTTTTCTTGATTGTTGATTATGCTCGCAGCTGCCGATGATAGACGAATGCATACTGAATTGATCTAGTGTGTTAGAGGATTCATCTTTACTTCTTCTCTCGACAGCATCTTCCTGAAAAAAAATCTCGATGATTGGTAAATCCTCCAAATACAAGTGTCGCATCCAAGTAAAGCATGTTAGGAAAATATTCGTGTTACAGCAACAGTCCCAATATGCAATAGGTTTGTCGGGTACCTACTCTTACCTACAATAAAAGAATAAAATCTCATGCCAGGACAATGGTTTCTTTCCCATGTATTTTTGCATAAGAAAAAAAATGAGGAGGAGAATTTTTTGATTTTATTCTTTTATTGTAGGTAAGAGTACATGTGATCTGAATGCAACACAACCAAAATCTCAGGTACAGATCCCGGTAAATGTTATTATGCTACACGTAATGTCATAAACCTAATTCTATTTTGTTTAGAGAAAATCTCTGATTCGCATTGAGTCGCATTGGACAATTTTGAAAAAGAAAACTATATTATAGTACATATTTAAATATGTGGAGCTACATGTCTGATATCTTTATTTTAACTTACTTTACCCAGTTACATTTCTCATATTCGCGTTACTTTAAGTTTGGCGGCATTTGCTGCCTCACGGAATCTTAGGGTTTCACGGGAAAAAGAACCAGTCAGTTAAAGGTTGTCAAAAAGACATGAGGCTGCGTAAGGTATAAATAAACCGTTGCAACGTTGAAAGAGGCATTGCTTTGTTAAAATAGCAGATAAAACCCAATGACCAACGTTACATACAACATTTCGTCTCCCATCGAATAATGAAAAGCGCCCCTC
>VICI01003390.1:0-13424 GCA_019593645.1 Akabosia matsudoensis | reverse complement strand
TGCCCGAAACTAGTTCATTCCCAAAAATCACAATAGAGAAATAAACGGATTTCTTCAAGTCTGTGAAATTCATGTGACATGAGTAAATTTGGAGATAGAGCACAACTATGACATAAAGAAATACTAAAAGGTTTTTCCTGCCCGCATAGAAAAGTTAGCTGTCATTTCCTTCCTGTCCTGTCACCATTCTGGTTTCCTTAATCTGAAAGGCCTGTACTGTGGCCTGTAATTATTATGGTTTGAGTTCAAGGCCTAACGAATCAGCCTGCCACTGCCTGATTACCATGGCAAAAGAATAAACAGTTTCATTAACAGCACATGATGTTTCCTGCTGTTGAATCTCATATTGCAGCACACTACTTTCCCCCTACCCACATAGGTCTCGTTTTCTCGGAGAGATTCGGAGAGAGAGAGTTGTTACCCCGACTTGTACGAGTTTCCGTAGCTGTGTCCCTTGTCTGTGTATCGGATCCAATGATAATGATGTTTATACTTGGAAATCAGGTGTAATTCCAGCTTTCCATGCGAAAAAACGTACATTTTTAATAAAAAGCTTGTGAAGTATGAAACGCAATGGGTATTTCATTCATATACGTGACTACCTACATCTTATGATGTTTTGTAAAGATCGTGTGTCCAAGAATCTCATTGGACTGTTGGGAAGTTAAGAAAGAAAATGTAAATATTTATCAACCTAGCCATCAGTCGTTAAGCATTTCGAGTTTTTCTTGACTCAGTCTGGAAATAGATCGCTGAATACAATGTAGTGAAAGCTGTGTGCAATACATTCTTATTTTGCGTGAGTAAGTAGTGTTCAAGTTGCAAAAACTGATTTATATAATCAGTACTCTTAACGAGTTCAGACAGCTCCAGAAGACTCCTTGTTCAAATACACTTCACCAACTACAGGTAAAGAAAAGTATTTTTTACGTTTATTAAAATCCAAAATTGTTCGGCTAATACAAGATTTGATGACAGCAGAAGTTATGAAAATCCGCAGAAAATTGCATAGCATATGTATGCAGTGTAGTGTATAGCTTAACTTTATTGTGATGGGGGAGGGAAGAAGACTTGCCGTCACCATAACGAAATTCAACGAAGAGGAAATGGAGAAGTATTGAATTTTGCTGTTATGAATAGATAATGAAGAAGAACTTATACATTTTTACCTGTGGATTTTCCACTGTCGATTTTCACTCGTGTTTTTTCAAGCCAGCATTGAGCAATGCATCAGGAAAGTATCATTTGAAAGAGAATGGTGGTCGTGTAGAATTTCTACTTTATACATGCAACTCCCCTACAAAACAAAATTAAACGGAGAAAGTATTCCTGCAGCTAAAAGTAGGCCTTTATAATGTTAGGAAAGCTTCTGTCATGTTAGAGCCAAACATGCCATATGGAAAATCTAATTTTCATTCTAATATCCCGTATTTAATTTTGTGCCCGTCATTTAAAGCATATTACACAAATTCCATGCTTGAAATGAAAGTAAGTTTGTTTGTAGGATTCAAACTAGCTAAAAGCAAAAGTAAAAATCGACCAGTAGAATATTCGCCGTTATAGTAGCTCCCAAGTTTAGTTTTACCGATGTATCATGTAACGCTTTATGTATAGTAATCCCTAGAGGTAGATGGTATGCATGTTTGAAATGGGGCGTTTATTGACTTTTTTTTGTTATATTATCATATTTCCATTTTGCTTTGCTTTGTTTTCTTTCCAATTTCAGTTGTAGCGTTCAGTTTCAGTTCCAAGTCCGTTGGTGAGACCGGCACTACGACAGTTGCTAGCAGTGCAGTAATTGATTTATATCTTCAGCGGGATGTCATGGTGACTCACAAGTTGCAAGTTGAATCATTTAAAATCGTCGACAATGGATGACTTTCTAAGTCGCCATGACACTGTTGCGAAGGGGACTGTAACTCTTGCTTAGTATTTCAAACCTCTTAAGAATTGTGACAATAAAATATTCGCCATGGTTTTGCTAGCCACTGTAGGAGACTCAAAGCAGGGACCCGACCCAGCACATAACCAACCATTATCCTCACCTACAAAGAAGAGAGGAAAGAAAAGAAGTCGATTGAAGCAAGACGCCTGTGGCAAAATGGCCACTGATGGGGGTAACACTCCGGCTTCCTCCTCATCCCTTCCGCCAAAGCATCCTGGAAGTAGTACAGCATCTAATACCACAACGCCAACAACTGGCCAGCCGTCCAGTAGTTGGATCGGAGGTGGAATATTTCGCGAGAACAGCTCACGTTCCCCCAGTTTTTCTGGGACCGATTTTGCGTGTATTAACGAAAAACCAGTGGACGATGTGAGTATTTCGGCTTTCTATGAACCAAGAACGCTGACCTTACTCTTCTTGGCGATAGGGGCCTTGGTGTACGTGGCTTTTAACAGGTGTGTACCCACCCAACAACTTTTTTCAGAATTAGGAAAACCCTTAAGTAGTGATGACAGTAGTGCCGAAAGTTTTGACTTTGCAAAGACTGTGGTGAACTCGGTAGTGGACTGGGTGCTAGGTACCTACTGTGCTGTGATAAAGCATTTCCTTATCGATACCTGTGTTGATTTTCTCATTTTTTACAGAGATGAAAGCAACATTCAAGATTAATCTCAGTGCTGGGTTCAAGTGTGTCGTGTTTTTCTTCCTTATTATTTCCGTACTTGCATTCCCAAACGGGCCATTCACCAGACCGGTATGTGCACTGCGAAACAGATCTATTCCTGACTATTTGGCAGCTTTTTTTTGTACAAAGGTATTTTACATTTGTAGCATCCCGCAATCTGGAGGGTGGTCTTCGGCTTAAGCGTCCTTTACCTACTGTGCTCTCGTGTTCATTCTCTTCCAAAACTATGACACGGTCAAGTCCATATTCTACTGGATTGACCCCGAGCTCCGAAATTTCTCGATCGATAATGAAAAGGAATATGGAGTAAACTGTTCCGTTATAACCATCGAGCGGGTATGGAGCCATGTTGACGTATTTGCGCTGGCTCATTTCCTGGGGTGGATGATGAAAGCCGTTCTCCTTCGGCACATTGGTGTGTTATGGACCATAAGGTATTCGAGACCACATGAGCTGATTTTGATTGAGTAGGCGATATTGACCCATTCACAACATTTTCTCAACTTTTACCATTTTTGTACATTTTACAGTGTGACCTGGGAAATAACTGAGGTTGCTTTCGCCCATCTCCTGCCCAATTTCATTGAGTGTTGGTGGGATGCTTTGATTCTTGACATTTTAGTATGCAACGGATTGGGAATCTGGGTGGGCATGAAAATTTGCAAATTGCTGGAAATGCGAGAGTACAAATGGAATTCAATCAAGTAAGCGTTATAAATATAGAGGTAAATTATTAGTGCATTACAATTAAACATCGCATTAACTTTATTTGTTCTTTGCAGAACTATTCATGGAACAACTGGAAAACTGAAACGAGCTGTTTTGCAATTCACCCCCGAGAGTTGGACACCGGTACGATGGCTGGATCCTTGCTGCACATACATGAGGTTCCTTGCTGTCTGCCAACTAGTTATATTCTGGCAAATTGCAGAACTTAATACATTTTTCATTCAAACACATCTTTGAGACTCCTCCAGCGCACAATATCAATTTGTGTCGGCTAGCACTACTCTCGCTCATCGTTGCACCGTCGCTAAGGTAAGATGGAGCTTTTGTTCAGCATGCGCATCCTGAACATACGTATAAGGCTCAAAGCACAAGATTTACGTTTACTTTATTTCGAAATTCTCAGTTTATTTGAAATATATTTGATGGAATAGTGCACTACCAACATTTTTCACAAGTTTGTGTGTATAACGCAAATTGTATGAACATAAGATCTAATCTTAAAAAGAGTTGAAGGCTTCTGATGCAATGCAAACATGAAAAACGTACTTTTCTTTGGGAACTGAATTTTGGAGTAACATTCATATGCCTAATATTTTCCCACTTTCAACGAGCCAATCTTCAAACCAGTGCAGATTACAAGAAACGAGTCACGCATGAACATTTCTGCGCCCATCATACTGTCTCTAAAATAATCGATTACTATAGTAAAAGTTTTCGTGTCAGCTTCATGCTCAGTCTAGTGTTGCTGATATCAATACTCATTTTCTTCTAATCGTCTAATTGGGATTATCAATATTACTTATTATAAAAAATATCTTCTCACATTATGAACCCCAAAGTTAAGCTTCGCCTGAAACCATTTCCTCTTGAGATGGGATCTAGTGATCTATACCACTAAGATAATGTTTTCTCTATAATTATCCTTACCACCAAACACGAGTTGGGTGCATCTAACAGAAGATAAATCTCATGATGCACCTTACTACTCCACCTAATCTTTCCAGATGACTATTTTCGAAGTTGAAGTCAAGTTTTACATCGCAGTCCCCTCTTAATACATCTCTGGCGTGTATAAGACAATATTTCGTGTAAAAAAAATCAAACTGGAGCAAAAGCAAACTATACCCGCGTATCAAATTAAAAGCTCCAAGAAGAAAATTCTTATAAAATCTATGCACCTGTTACAGAATTAAAATAATAAGTAGCTTTTAAACTTTTTATAAGTCGTTCTCAATTGAAGTAAGCTTCTTTTTCAAAGATCACGATCAGTTGCACCTAATCATCTCATGCAGCAGAAACCATTTCATAGTATTATTAAACCAAAACCAAAAAGATATCACTTTACTTCCAGGCATACACACACTAACCGTCATAAAAAAAAAGTTGCCATAAGCTTCCCTTCTTCTGTGCTATAAAAAATATGAACATGAAAAGGGATTTCAGCTTCTCAAAAATTTATAACATTATTATATTATCCCAAAAGGCACTTGAAAACTGGATATGTGTATGCAATAAACAGTAAATCATACAAAAACACACTCACACTTTTTTTTGCCGCTTCATCTTCATATAATTTACTTATTGTGCAGACAGCCGTAAAAATTGTAATAATGTTAAACAACTCAGAGCAAGGACGAACGTCTGCTGCTGACCAAACCCATTCACAGTGGAGTGGCATTTATGAACATTACCTGTGTTCTAGCGCACAAAAAAAACTCTTCATGAAAGAGGAAGGAAATAAGTAGCTAGTTTGCAAGAGCGAAGATGATTCTCTACCTGTTCAGCAGGTGACGATAACGATGATGATGATAATAGGGTATCTTCCTCTTCGTTTTCATTAGTCATAGCAGGTACTGCACCACATGCATAGTATCTTTTAAAGGTGTCCCTGCAGGGTATTCACCGGAGAGATGACTGGTCAACTTGTTAACTCTTTGGGATAATGCATCAACCAGAATATGTGCACGTTTATTTCAAAAGATTATGTGCATTACTTTTTCTTGCTGAACGTCTGCACACTCACCAGCGTCGTTCTTCATTCATAAAGCATCCCTGAGGGGAAATGCAGTACATTTTACGCTAGAGTCTTTTTTTATTCATAAACCGAGACAATAATCAAATAGGATCACGAGTGAGTAAGTACAGATTGAGTTTGGAACAATGTGCGAGTATCATGCTAAATAGTCATATTTCATATTGTTTGGCTTCTGCAGCAACTGGTGCTCTGTTTCGCCTCGACAAAAGCCACTTAATCATTTCATTGCGTTCCTTATAATAAGGCTATAAGTACACAACTATGACTGATCAGTTTCTTTTCGTAACACGCTTACCTATGATATCATTTTCATGATCAGTCCATTATGGAGCTGGCAAGATGAACAACAATACACTTGTGTATGAGTTATTGTATAACAACTGAAATTAACTTGGTGGCTGGAAAAGGAGCTGTGAGCGAAAACAAAAATGTTCTAAATGTAAATGGTGCAAGTTTTAAGCGAGCAAACTCCAACAATCCATACAACACACGTTCCACATTGTTGTGGTGGCTACTTGTCATGAATTGATAACAATGACTCTGGATGATTTAGCATAGGCATTGTTTACGTCCTTTGATTATGGTTAAAGTTTGAAAAGAGTCCACTTAAAACCAACTGGGATTTTTTTTAACCATTTGTAATACACAAAAGTCCTCTCTAGGTTTAGAAGATGTACACCTAACAAACTAACCAGCGCTCATTACGGAATTTGGAAGATATGGAGTAAGATTTAGAACATTTTTGTCTATTTTGGAGTTCTCCGGGTTTAAGAAAAACGATGGGGTTGATGAAAAGTCTGGCTGCCTATTTTAGGAAGAATGAAACTTAATCTTTACCCAGTTTACATTTCAGTGTAATAAACACACAAAGTTTCATATTTCATGTACTGCATTGGACAATGACAATGAAATTAAATAAATGGTGCCGCTGGCCAATTGTCATCTCGCTTAGGTGTGCTTCGCAATGTTGACAATCTTTTTTTTTCTGGCTGATCTTTGAAGGTTACTCAATAGGCGAAGAGAGCTTTACATACCGTCGATCTAAATTCCTCCTCAATATCTCATTTGTCTTGCTGATTCTTCTTGAACAATAAAACGTGTCACATTTTTTTCTGTTTGAATAGTTGGATTTTTTGACACATACAGCAGAATATGTGGTATATTGCTTGAAAATGTCAGTCAACCACGCAGCGACCAAGCCTTCTCAGAGCGCATATCGATAGCGCGGACCAAACTAGTTCATTATGCACGGACATCATTCATTGTTAGTCGTTTTTTTGCCTGATTAAAATTCAATCGCATAGTGAACCGCATAGCACACATTGGCAATCTATCTGCCTTTTTGATTTTTATGTAGATGCTGACGATTATATTGTTATTATAATTTTAGCACATTATGACGTGCTCTATAAAGCACATCATGCTACTGACGTGTTGACTAATTTGCATCTCTGTTCATAAAACATTTTTCCTTTTCCTCTTCATCATCATCGCAGCCAATTTTTTTTATTGATTCCCAATCATTTTAACAACAGAGGAGTAATATTCATCGCTAGTTAAAGGAAAAAACATTTAACAAGGTTCAGGGTCCATTCTTCCATTCATTCTTCTTCACACATTAGTCAAAAACACGCAACATGTCATTTTGCACAAAATCTTGCTCTTGAGCACTACGCTACCATGTTTATAATTTGGACTGTGTTTTTGTGCTAATCGCAAAATCTTATGAATTCCGCACCACAAAAATGGTAGAAAATGTACGGTTCTGATTATAATCACAAATCATAGTATTACTTTAAAATATTCCGGTATATAGTAATTTTTGCATATATTACTTCCAATTTTTCTTATCAATTTTACCAATAAAAATCCATTTTTTGTTCGTCTCGGCACGTCGGGCTGGATCTTGGATGGTGTGTCCACGCCTTTGATAGATTTAACCATAAGGTACTCGTGTAAGACGCATTTTTGTGATTTTATAAAGCGCATCGCGGTGCACTGCAATCCTGATGACTGTTCATCCTAATGATGATACTTTTTATTGCTTGTGTTGGCTTGGCAATTGGCATTTCATGTCTTTTATCCCGTCATTTCGTTGTGGACCTGTTTCTGGTTTGGTGTGGCTCTTGCCTTGTTAAATTCGAGCCCATTAGGTTAAAACAGTTTGATGAAGGAATGAATACCATTTCTTTTATTTGTAGATTTTATCGACAAGCTTGCTGATACTAATAATTGTCTCGATCTTCATTCCAGAGGGTAGCCAAATAAAAAATTAGTTTGCATAATTATATTCTTTGATTTGGAATATTATTTATTTCCATGAAAGTAGTGATACAAGATGGAATATTATTGTAGAGAATCAAATAAGGATCAACTCTGTCTTCCTTACAAAATCCCCCAAACAAAGTAGTGCACCTTACGTGCACATGAATGCTTGTGTGAGTATTGAAAATGTTGTGGACATAATTGGCAGCTACCTTCAACTTGACTTTTTAACGCGTCTCCTGTTTTTTGCATTTCGTTCATTATCGTCAACATATCAAACGGAGTGGAGAGAAGTCGTTTTGATCTAGATCTCGTAATTCATAATAATTTTACACTTTTTATGACAAATCAACCTTAGCCCGTTACATGCGGGATGATGATGATAACTGCAGAACTGATCTGTACAATGGTTGTTATGGTAAAACCTTTTTTGGTGTTGTAATGGTCAAGTTGAAGGTTGGATTTGTTGGTCTTTTAGGATGACTGTTAAAGCTTTAGGAGCTAAACATACATGTCAATAAAAAGCCTTTAGATCGTTTTTGAGTTTTTGGGAAATGCGTCTAGATTATCAATTATTGATAATAAATTTAAGTTTAATTTGCAAACTCCATAAAGATATGTATAGCTTGAGATAAAGGAAGTTGGGATCGACAGGTGCTCCATAGCATCAATCATCAAACTGATAATTAATTCTTTTCTTTGTATTCTTTTTTTTCTCAAGGCAATATTACGTGTACGTCACAGACGCGAGGTGCAAGCGAGTTGGAACACAGTGTTGGGTTCTGGGCGCCATCACCGCTACAGAGGCAATAATTTGTTGCAAATTCGGGCGTAGTCTGCTCGGTCAAGCTCAAGCGAAGAATATCGTCCTCTGGCTTCCTCATCCAGCTCGCACTGTCTGTCGTTTGTGTCACGGGTTGTGTCATAGTCTACAACGTCCGAGAAAAACTCAGGGAAAGAAACAGAGCTGAGAAGACTAAATCGTCGTAAGAAAGACATGGAAAGTTACTACATAAATGAAGACACAAATGAGACGGCCTACACAGCGGTTCCGGCGATTATCCTCCTATCAAGATGCGACCAATGGTATAAGTACAAAAAAGTATTCATACTAAACATGGAATCTACAAGCCTACTGATGAAGAAAATTCGCTAATGAATCATCAAAACAACACAAAAAATCAACAACCCAATTGCAAATTATACTTTTTAGCTTAGCTTGTGCATTAGAGTACCGGCCAATCAAAAATATGAGAAAAACGTGTACGCACTGACGGGGTAAAGGTGCATTCTTTGTAATTTGAACCCTGTCGAATAGGCACTACACACTGGTAAACACAATCACTCAAGGGAAAGGTAGACGATACTCTCCATGATTAGCCGCTCCACGCCTAATCAATTTTGACTATAGTGGTGAAAATTACAATCAGTAGTTGCTGATTCTTTTCCCCTTTACTTCCTCTGCCATTGTTTTCCTTTGCAAAGGTCATAGTTCAAAGTTTCAAACACGGATTGTGTTTTAATCATATCAGCCAAAAAGCTCACATGTAATAAAAGTGTCAAAAAGATATTCACATCCTATGAATCCCATAAATTTTAAAAAAACAGTGTCTCTCATTATCTAGTCTGCAAAAAAGAATTAGTATGCATAGGCGCATGTCATCTTCTCTCACTTACTTGTCAAGACATGGGTCTGTTCCGTCACTTACTCGCTCTAGTCAAAAGACAAAACTAGTCCATATAATCTGTTTGAAAGATTCCGTTTTTGATTTTGTTAATTCAGTTTGATTGTCTTCTTGAGACTGTTATCTGTGTGTGCATAATACACACATACTCTCCAATTTTCGTTAAGACAGATTGGAAATTTGAGAAGCACCCGCGTGAAAAAATAAAAAAGATCTCATTACTAAAAAACTCGACCTAACAGTAGCTGAACCGATGAAACATTTCTGTTTTCAAAAGTTATAATCTATTATATTTTCTTATTGGGGTTTTGCTCCTCTTCGGAGTAAAACTAGTTGCTACAGATGCTGTCCTGCTTCAGGCCATATAGACCAAAAAAGCCACTAGCGTATAAGACACGAAGGAATAATAAAAAAACAGCAAAAACATTTAATACTAATAATTATAGTAGTTGAATATTTCATGTTATATTTTAAAGAAGGCATTACGCCGTAAGGTATGAGAAAAATAAAGGATTTTATATCAAACCGAGCGACATGATAGCCAAAGAGAAAAAAAAATTATGAATATTGGTTTGCGTTTCTTGTCTCTCTCGTAGGAATACGAATGTTGTATACTGCAGACTACCGTTTAATTGTGTATTTTTTTTCTTGCAATCTCGGGTTAAATTGTCTCTAGGAAATTGTGTAGAAAATCTATCATGTATGTAATTTAGTTCCGATCTGTAATCTGTAATAATGTTTAATGATGAGGAGGAGAAACTGAGAGAGAGAGAAGGAGGGCGATAGAAAGGTAAGCAGAAAATGCTACTGTGTTACTGATCAGAAGAAGATCACTCTTCAATTTATCTATGTTGATATGATATGATGATGGACACAACAAAATGGAATTTTTTAATGCATGAAGAAAAAAAAATATTTAAAAGCAGGAGAGTGTTTATTAGGGGAAAGAGTCGGGCTACGCGAAGGCAACATAAAAACGTGAAGACAGATATAGACCGGTGAGGTAGAGGAAACATGTTCGTACGTAACTGTCGGTAGCAAATATGCAAATTATCAAAAGGAGATAAAATGATTGTCGAATGTGAGGGATGAGCAGAAGGCTGATAACTTGGTGTTATTAAAACAAAACTGTATGTGCTAATCAGAAAAATGTTGAGAAAAAGGAAGAGCACATGGACAGAGTGCAAAGATTATGACTAAAGTTTTTGTGTCTTGACGCTACTGTGTGTAGGTATTTAAGGAAGCTATATAGGACTGCTTACAGTTCCGGAACTATTCATAAACATGTCGAAAGGATTAAATTGCAGAACGATGATTGAAGAAGGTTCAGAGGAGAATCTTATACGCATGTCAACTGAAAGGTCAAAAGATCAATAAGAATGAGAGCGTAATATAACGAAGTGATGTGACGTAAGGTCAATCTTCGTCAAATAAATAAGACCTACAGAGTGTTTGGAAAAATCCAGTAGCCGAAAATGACAATGGGTAGCCGATCATAACGACGTGATTGAATTGAGTGATATGCATAATCATAGCCAAAAGGAATCAAGTTGCCCAGATAAGATATGAAAATCAAATCAGTTCTTTTCATAAAAAGTAGCAATCTTACTGTGAGAAAAGTAATGATTGCGGGGCATATACACACTATTAACAGCCCAAAGAGAAAAGTAAAATACTGCGTATTTTTTAGATTAGAGCAACCCGAAAGATCAAGCAAGATCTTTAATGATGTGTATCATCATCAACATCCCTATCGTGACAAGATTGAAAGGGAGCAAAAGCTGATAATCACGATGATGATTTTGATTTTTTATTATGTTTTCCATAACTATTTCACTGCTACTGTACTTGAAAGTTCTTTTTTCTCTCGTGATGATGATAAAAATTAATATGGAGCTTCTTTTTAAGTAGCTAAGCTTTATTACTATCAAATCAGAAAATATAGTAAAGGTATGAGTATAATAATAGGTGATGTTGAGACAGAGGTAAGATTAGTTTTTTTCTTCATTGGATTCCTTAGGTAGAAGAAGTTGTTTTTTTTATGAGTGAGCAACACAGTAGCACACAAAAACTAACAGCTTGCATGCACATTCATTTCTCTGGAAGGAATATAAAATGCATATTAATAAAAACGAAAATGTAAAAGATGTGATCTTGATGATTTTGACTTTTGAGACGGGTTGCTGTTTCGGGGAAACCACTTTGAAGTAAATGTGGACGCGGTGGTCACTACTGCTGGTTTTGATTCGATATCATTATTAATACATACATATATATATTAAATGTATGGAGTGGTCAACCGAAAGGATTTTCAATTCGGTAGCTGGGAAAAACTCATCAAAACATAACACGTTGTTTTACACACAAAAGTTATAAGTTAAGAGAGACCTGTAGCAATAATCACAATAAATATTAGACAAGAATATTTTGTTTTTGATATATAATTTTGAAAGTGTAGGCAAAGTGAAAATTGTGGTTTTTGTTTCTTGTGGCATGCAAGCATGAAGAGTGTGGCCGGCTGGGCGCATGAAGGCCGTATGACGAATGGAACATCCTGCAAATACCAGTAGCCATGTGAAGTAGTAAAAAAGAAGGATTTTTACACAAGAGATAAATAAATGTGATACAGCAAAGATGATTGTTGAGTGTCCTCTCGCTGTTTGAAATTGTTATGTCATCTATTGTTACCTTTAGATTATCAACTACTTATCAGCTTTCCCATTCGCAAGCGTATTGGTGAATCGTCACAAATATTAGGTACTGCATGTGCATAGTGTTTCGTTAGCCCATGGCTCATTTAACACAAAAGGCTTTCCATGCATGACAATGTTTGCGAGTAACAATGTGACTTTTGGGATTGCTCTTTATTGTATGATTGTTGTGTGCTGATTCTTATCAAATTTTATTGTCGATTTTTATTCCTCATCGTTATCATTATTTTCTATTCTTCAATCTTCCTATACAAAAAAACTGTGTATGTATATATCTTTCACTTGTTCGATTAAATATTCGTAAGACACGAAAAAATAAAATAAAAATAAGAGTAAAAAAAGAGCATAAATAATTTTCTTGTTTAACATTATTTCTTATTTTCCTAAACATTTAAAAACTTTGTTCTTGCTCATAGAATATGTTCAACTGTCAGTCACTCAAATAAAGCGATATCTTTGTGTAGCTGATGCTATTCCAACATGGCATACTAGTCATAAGTAGATGGGCTGACGGCGCACGAAACAAGAGTAAATTCCGGTAGCTGACGGAAAACAAGCAGCTCATTTCTTCAAACGCGGCCTTTTCTCAATAGGAAAAAAAATAGTTGCAGAGGTAGGCAGTTCCTTTCTTTTTTCATTTCTTTCCTCAATAACTTTTATTAAAAACTTGTTGTTATTTTTTGTTCTTCTCACTCCTTTATCGGTTTATGATATCTGCATTCTCTTCCACCAACTGAGAGGCATATCTTCCTCTTTGGTACAATACAAAGTTTTAGTTTTGGTATATGTATTTAAGATGTTGTATGCAAGGAGAGGAATAATTTATTTCTAATTCACTAAAGATTGCATGATTATTATGATGAAGCTCAACCGAAAAAAAAGAATCTTAGAAAATTTTAACCCTTTAGCATGCTGATCTTGCGTTTTTAAAATAAAAATAATATATATTTTTCTTTTTCTCCGATGGCGATCTTTATCCCACATCATCAGGTCACATCACGCACCATTCTTCCCCTTTTTTCCTTTAAATACTCTCATGTGTATGCAGATCAGGAAAGATCATTTTTTTGAACCAAGAGATCAATAATCAAGCGAAATAGAAAACCCCTTAAATGCTCTACAGTACATGCTATAGAAGCTCTCTATCGTTTTGCCTTTTCATGAATTAGCTGGTGAATCGAGCGTTTAATTTTGATGTTTCCTAGGTTGCCGGAGCTTCTATTTCTTAAGACCGTTTCTAGACGAACATGTACCTAGGCAGCATGGAATTTTGGAGAAAGCTGAGAGCATCTTTCGACTCATCAAACACCCTGGCAATTTCTGTATATTATCAAATTGTCCTGGAGGTATCATAATACCCAGTAGCAGT
>VICI01003389.1:0-13425 GCA_019593645.1 Akabosia matsudoensis | reverse complement strand
TGAACTTTTTCTAGTTCACGACCTCTTCAAGGTTTTCTTTGTCTTAATTGTAGTGATTTTTGTTAAAAAGAAGAAGCTACGATTCAAGCTCCTCAGATTGCTCAGCACAACCAAACGTGCAGCACGGTATTTTTCTTTCTCTGAAATAAATTACAAGTCAAGTCACAGTATTTTCCATTGGTTTTCTTTCCTATTATTTAATCCCTCACTTGTACCGTGTGAGACAATCCACCACCTCAACAAGTTTTTCTACACCATCATCCGCACATTCAGTTCAAGTCCTAATCATTATTTTTGTCATTACGCCATTGCTATCTCTCTTTTACCTCCAGATCTGACACCTCCACAGCATATGTCACATGTGTTGCTTGGTTTTCCCTGGATGTGATTCTCAACAACATACAAGTTACCCTTAGTGTTTCATGTGCAAATAGTACATTAAAATACAGACAGAGAGATGAAAAATATGAGCGACAATGCATTCAGAGCACAGATATAGACAATCGAACATATTGTTTGACAGACGTAACATAAACCACAAATCTCATTCCAATGTCAACTTTAAACCACTCCAGCAAGACAACACGTTTTGAAAAAGAAAGGCAATAATACTAGTACTACACGAGAAAGAAAGTAGGAAAAACTCATTTTTTACACTTGACACTGAAACAAAAATATTTATCTTGGCAGAATGAAACAACACTCATGAAAGGAGTAATTAAAGGAGAGCTGACACTGAAACTGAAAGTGCGAAGAAAGTTTGAGCTCTATAGATTCATGTACATTCACACGAAATTTAACATACGAATCATACGATTATGTTTCATATGAACTTGTAGTAGTGGTGCTCATCAGATAGAGAAAAATAATCTTTTCAGGAAAAAGAACGTTCCACTATGACCGATGCATGACAGTTTTCATAAATCTACATTACCAACTGCGGAGCACTTGAAAACTATTTAATTGAACATATTGGATAGTATTAAAGTAAAAGTATGATAGAGCCTAGTACAAATTTAGGTTAAGACAATATAAATACACATAACGTATTGAAGAGTTGTTGTTCTAAATTGATAAACGTATAGACACACACAGCAATACAGATACAGAAATTTTGGAAGAATGACTGACGTAAACATTAAAACTATACAATGTGATTTATGAAGTAGAAAACTATAAGATTTCGATTTATGTACTCGCGATTTCATCCAATCTGCGTTTGTCTTGGTATCCTGCATTGTGACAAGGGCAAACATATACATATAAGATAAGAATGGGCAATGACGCGTGTTGGTATAATATGTGTTCTGTCACATGAATAAACGTGCAGTAAAAATTGGAGTCTGCAAATTGGAAATTCCAACTCAAAGCACTGTTTACATAACCAACAGAGGGTAAATGTCGACGTAAAATTCTCATCGCGACTGAATAAAACAATTGAGAAATCATAAATACTGGAATATGATACGAGGAATTGAAGTGTTTCGGGCAACTACATGTAAAAATAGCTCTAGGTAGAAGTGTAGTCAGTACAGAGGTCTCAAAAATACTCAAAACCATATTGTATGTACCATATTGGAACTCTACTAAGTAATTGGGCACAGAGTTTCCTTTGGGAATATATTAATGTTGTTGAACCTAAAGTGAATTGTGCTGAGTAAAGGAAAGTGTGAGGTGAGGGCATGTGTCTTGTGTTCGGCAAACAAGGATCAAGTTTTCTCAAATGATATGTACATGTTGTAAACAAACTCACTTGTGGTGTGAAGAACACCTTGAGTGGCCGTAAGGAAAGTGTGGGAATCAAAAGTGTCCGGTGCTGAATTGGTCTGTTTTTTGGCAAAAAACCTTCGTCGTTTCTCTGCACTCCTGATGGCAACAATGTGTTTGCTGTCGATTGTGGGCAAAGTAGAAGATTTTCCACGACCCTCTGCACCTGCTGCAGTGGAATTGTCCCTTGCTGAAATAATCCTGTTACTGGTTGTGCTGCTGATGGAGGAACAGGGTGTTGGAGAATCTCCTGAAGGAAAATTTGCATACTGCAGTGCGACTTGTGGGATTGGCAAGGAGAAGGCGAGCATGTTCCTTTTCATTGAGCAAGGAGCATGATAGTGATGATGGTGTTGTGGTGACGGTGTTACAGCCACACTTGGGCCCGGGCTATCGGGTCCACTTGCGAGCTCGGATGCGTTGCTTGTAGGACCAGACAACGCTGTTTTTTTGATTTCTTGAGCGAGCGGTGATGGAATATACTTCTTTTCTGTCATTATCACTGGCATGACTGGTGGAGCATGTTGCTGCAATGCTTTGTCTTGATGTTTTTGGCAGATATACATGGAATTTGAAGTGGTAACTGTCGATGTAACAGAGCTACTGCTCCCCGGAATGCTAGGTCCACCACTTCCATGATCGTGATCTAGAGTGGCTGAAGTAGTTTCAGTAGTACTAGTCATGTCAAAAGATTTCCTGTTGCTGGAAGTAGTTGATAAAGTTGTTGAAACAGTGCCACAACTTACTACGGAATCTTTCCGTTGGACAAAATCCTCTCGGAGTAGGTACAAGTCTGTTTGAGTTTGTTGCTGAACAAGCTCAGGTTTGTTTTCATCTTGAACCATAGCCAGCTCGGGCATCATGAGGGCACAGTTTCTGCACACTGTCTTTTCAAAAATTGTGCTCTCAGAGGAACTAAGTGGAGGGGTCGATGACAATGGCACATTTGAGGTAACTCCTTCAATATCCAGGTGAGTGGGTGGCTCTTTCTTACGAGTCGATGCACCCGACATTTTACCTGGTGTGGATGCACTCATTACTTTACCAAAACTAAAAAGATTTGGCATTGCAACTCTAAAGCCAAGTTTACGAGGAGAGGCAGGAGGAGAACAACTCGTTTTCACAGCATTGTTCGTTCCTGAAACTACTGAATCGTGGTGAGATGGTGAAGAATGCAGAGATTTGGAGACCGAACGGAATGAACTGTTAGAAGGGGAGTACTGATTTATGAGTTGGGTGGCTAGATATTCTGAGCTGTCTTCTAGATTTTTAATTTGACTTCCTTCTGCTGATGAAGTAGGCTTATTGATTGCTGGCCGTCCAACCAATGGAGCTGACACTCCTTCAAATTTATTTCGTATGTCTTCACTTACATCACCACTTTCACTTTCCACAGAGTATGTGCAAGATTCCGAGCTTCTCCAGCTTCCAGTATTAGTGGTGCTCGAGTTTCTCTTCTTACTACTAACAACTTGGCAATCTTTTTGATCCAGTTCCCAGGACGATGGAAGTGGCAGCACGGGATTCTCCAAGGGCGGTAGCACACTATTAGAGGAATTTCTGAAATGGTCCCAGTCAAAAGATTTGGAGCGACGAAACTTTTCCAGTCTGGCTGTCCTCGTTTTCGGAGAGTCATCATCGGGGGCGTTATCACTCAACAGCTAAAAAATAAGAAGCAGAAAGTCAAAAAAAGATTACTTTTGAAAGTCTATCTCGATCATATCAAATAGTCCCCTAGAACAATATGCCAACTGGTCTGACGATCCTTTTACAACCTAACTACTTTACTCGCTTATACCACCGCTCCATGTGAGGAAGTCTAAACATTTGTGCAAACTTTTGTCTCCCAAGGTGTAACAATTTACACCCCTTTCAATTATACTTTTCAATCAAATTTTGCCTTGAAACTACAATCTTAGACTTCAGACCCATATGGACAGATCGTCTCGACCAACCCCTTAATACACTTGTGCCTATTACCAAAGCTAATCTGAAATCTTTTATTTCCATTTTTCCATCAACGATCAACTCCATTCGTTAAATTCTCCACCATTTCCTTCATGAACTTTCTTGGTGTTGTTTTCCAATTTTGAAAAGTAAAAGATTGACGAGCAGGCAGTTCTCACTAATTGTAAGTCTCCAAGATATTTGCATATAAAATGTGAAAAAAAAATTAAATGGACAATATCCAAGGATCTTGCCCCAATTTTATTCCGTATTTGAGTAAACTTTCACCCTGTTACAAGTGTGCTTTTAGAACCGAAAAAATATCTTTTGCTATTTTTGCCCTTTTCCAAAAAAGGATTAAATGATTATATGTTCTATCTTTTCAACGAATTAGTTCAGCATTCTCCGCTTTACCCTTTCGCCTATTAAAAATGTGTAAATTTTTCAAAGATAAAAACGTTTATGCAAAGTAGTAAAAGCTTGGAATCGTTCCAATTTATCTTCTCTTTCACATTTCAACCGTCTAGAAAGGAAGCCGACACTTAAATGAATAAAAATAAAATTGTTAGTAATTGTTCACTTACATTTAGTATACTATAGCTCTGTTTTTTAACGGATTGCACATTCATGTGAATCATACATATGTAGCTACGCAGACAGACCCTGATGGGACTTTTAAACGGATAACTTTTTGGAATTTTGCTCATTTCCTTTATCGTAGTTTTCCATTTTTTCGTTTGTGGTATATGGTTTTCTAGCAATGTCTGTCTACGTCGTAATAACGGTGAAGCTAACAAGCACATTTTTTGATTAAAATTGACAATACCATAATGATTTAATGTGGATTCATAGTAACCTTCTGCAGCCTTTCGATTAACGCTTTTTAGCCCACAGACCAGCTTGTGCCTTACACGAAGTGTCACCTAATATCCCAACTATATTTCTGTACATTTTTCCGTTTTTAGGCTCGACGTTTTACATAAAACAGGTTTCAAAGTGACTGGATACAAAAGAAGAAATTTTTCAAACATGATAGTACTTTAGCTTTGTTACAACTTGTTGTAAGTTAATTTTCCAACTTGCCTGGTGAAAGCTGAACTAGTTGAGCTGACCGTTTGTTTACGTATGTAGCTTGCGTAAGGAATCACTTGAGCCGTAGCTTTGGTAAAAACTCTTCACCAGTTACAGTTCACAAAGCTTAGAGTCACATAAGTAAAAATTTTGCATATGAATGCCAAGAGTACACGGTCCAATAAGAAATGACGGTTTCCGCCAGAAAGATAAGATACTTGAAGACGTACCTGGATGACCTATTTATTATGAAAATCATCCATTTTCCTGAATACATTTACAAAATTCTACAGACTACAGCTTATAACGAAGCTGAACTATATTGAGCAAGTAATGACTTCGATGTGTTTGTCTGTCTGTCCACGCTCTACAGGGCATGCGCTTGGACCGATTTGGACCAAACTTGGTACAGTGATAGCATAGGTCACCAGCAATAGCCCTATTGATGCCCCTCAGTCAAACCCAAGGGCCGGGGTCTGGTGTAAACATTTTTTCTTCGAGCCCATTCAGACAAACTTGGTGGAGTGATGCTTTAGGTGCTTAGGATGGCTCCTAACGCTTTTCAGCTCGGTAAGTCAAGGATCAAGAGCGGGGTCAGACGTCAAATTTCTTTTTTAACATGGAAATTGGGACACGTGACATATCATTGGGAAGCTCTCGTCTAGCGCTTTTTAATGCATTGTTTTTCTCGTTTTTTTGCTTTCAACGTCGTTAGGAGTTAACGTTTATTGCTAGACAGTTTTATTTCCATTAAGCTGGAAGGGAATGGACTTACTTTATGTAAATGAAACTGATATTTTGTCGACATATCTCCTCGTGCACTCTCAGTAATGTCACTTCTAGTGACAATCTATGTTCTTTGAGATAAAATAGCGGTAACTAATTGATGTGAATATTTTTCTATGTCTAGATTATGTAGTTGTATTGTTGACTAGTTTTTAAGAAGTAGTACTTACCCTCAACTTAAGTCTAGTTTTACTACTCACTAGAGTTACATGACATGTGCCATGGAGACCAATGAGGGTTTAGGGATGTGCAACATTTTTTAATGTTTTTTTCTGAGAGTTTCACAATACAGGTACATACCTTAGACATTGCATAATATTGTTAACGGAAAAAGAAAGTTTCCATCGAGAAGATTGCTAATATGTGGCATCTTATCTTGAGGCAATGCACACATTTCTATTCGTCTGGCATATCTAACCCTGCAAAGGCCACAAGTTTTTTGCAGTTCGCTCTTTTAATAATCCAGGAGTATTGAGAAATGTTGGTGTATCTTGATGGAGCATGGAATGACAAACAATGTAAGGAGAAATTGCCATGAAGGCGGCAAAAAAACATTGTACACTTTTTTTAATTCGATGACGCCAAGTAACAATTCATGCGAAAAGTATCATATTGCAAAACCATCCAACTTTAAGCATGGAAATTGCTTACTTACTTACTTTACCTGGAAATTATTATCTTTGTGATGCACGCTACTATAACGTCAAAAATGTTAGCCAAAAAGTGTCCTACATTTCGTTACTACAATCGGAGCACCATTTAATTCATCTCCACTTTGATGTTTTCTGTCCCATAAGAAAACTTAGACGGAACAACGATGATATGTTCCAGTTCTTGGTAAAGCTTTCAAATAATTAGAACAAGAACAAGTACATTATCTGCATTTCGACACACTCATTCAGTCTTATATGGTCATATTTTTAGGCATGGGGCAAGCGAAACCAGCAGAGGAGAGTGTAACTTGAAAGGCCGTTTGTAATTGAGCCTGGTGACTGAAAAATATATAGAAGTCGGCGCATTTCTCCCCGTAGCCAATTTTTTCCATCCACTCCCAAAGAGAAGTGTATACCCTCAGCGACATTTTCAATTAAAAACAGAGTTTGCAAATGAGGCAAGCCGTTTTTTCTAAGGCAGAGGTACAAGTGGTTCGTACACACTTGACAAAGTCTACGTAATATGCATGTGCTGTTGACGTAATAGTAGAGAGGTTTGTCAGCTACTATGAACGCTCATAAAAAAAGTTATCTGATGATGAAAGTTTAAGCTTGTAGTGATAGGAGTAGTATGGGAAAAGTGCTAATATATTTTTGGATAGCTCGAAGCGTCTTTGTAGTGTTGAAAAAAGAAAACGGAATTATAAGACAAAATGCTGCGTTTGCTTCCATGTCTTTACATACATACATTTGTCTATTTCAGAGAACAGAAAAGTGACCTTTGCATAGCAACAGTGGCTCAAAATTCGAGGCATCCTTTCACTTTTTGATGATACAATTTAGTCTAACTAAAATCGTGTTCCAACCGGTGTAACATATCCACTTTAAGTTACTGGAGTTGTACACGTAAAATATCATTTTTAGTGATATGAAAAGGATTCAGTATGGGCCACTCTCAAATGAGTCATGTTTGTAAAAAAATATCGAGAAAATGTCTGAAAACCTCTTGTTAATTTGTTAACCTATTTCTTGTTAATTTCACTTTTCTGGGTTTGAGGATAGACTCGATTTCGAAAGCAGCCATGGAAAATGATGGGCTTTAGTTCTTCACTCAAGCATCCACAAGGTACTCTTGAATATTAATCACAAGTTTGCTATTTTTGCTCTTGTCAGATTTCAGTAGGACGACTTGTTTTTACCTGTCCACAAACAGTACGCAACAATATTTTTGGTTCTAAGGCACCTCTCACAATTTTTTTGATGGACAATTCGTATGAAAGACAAGTTCCACAAATACTATTCGCACAAAATTATCAAAGCATCATATATTACCAGTAACGCGGACCCGTCACATGGAGTGACGTATCTAGAGATGTCTTTCATAGTGGAGATAGATACCAAGTTAGATACACTGCAAGATTAAAGCAGCCACCGTAAACTGTTTTATTATAAATTTATACGCCTCTGGGTAAAAACGCACATGTGTCAACTAAGTTTCAAGAACAGTCATCCAAAACCTCTGCTCTGTCAATCATTAATTGCGTAAGAACCATTTTACAGAAGAACTGTAGCACAATTACTAAATAGGAAAAGTATTTAGTATAATGTCAGTACTGCAAATGTTTGCTGGACGTCAGGAGCTGATCATGAGGTAAGATAGGGGGACATGCCAGTAGAAAAAAACTGCACTTTATTTCCAAAAATATGGATTAGTCGAGTAAGAGATTTCAAACGAGAATTACTGTATTTTTAAAGCATGGAGAATCTTACATGCATTAAGTATTTAAAGTAACGTATGTAGACGTAGTCCGTTTATCCTGGATTGTTTACATTTTAAAGCCAAAAGGTAATCACAAATTCTGTTCGAAACAAAATCAAACGAACGAAAGCATAGCCGCTGTGGCGGTTCCTCTCTGGTTACCCGTCAGACGAGGTGATGGCAGATAAAAAATTTGCGTATCTTAATTAGAATGGATTTGTTGATCCGTGCTCAAAAATTGGCGAATGATATTTTCTTTATTTTTCAAATAGCCATGAAGGAAAATATCATGCGACAAAATTTGAGGATTCTGTAGCAACACATCCTTTCCAAAAAATATACGCAAATTATTGAAATCCTGAAGAAATCTAGGGTGTATAAGTAACGAATCGCAGTCTCTATCGACATTTCTATTTTCCTCATCATGGAAGAAAGAGAGACTGTGCGATTTTTTATGAACCCTTGTGGACTGGTGATATTTGTGCTCCAGACGGGTGCCTGAAAATGTACCCATATCACAGTCTTGTATCACAACTCTAGTGGAAACATCCCTGCGGGCCAATCCAGATCGGGAGGTTATGTGCCCTTATTGTAAAATGGACAATAGCAGAATATGTTTCCCTGCGGAACAGGCGAGAACCTTTTTTTCCGCCAGGGCAGAAAGCATACCTTCAGTGCGATATTTGCGGTAAGACTTTTAACACAACGTGTAGTAAGTCTGTACAACGCAAAATTCACACTGAAGGGTTGCCAGTATGCCCTGATTGCGGAAGAACTTTCTCTGCCTACACCAATCTCTCCAAACACCAAAAGTGGTACTACCCCGGAAGATGCTCAAGGGGACAAATTGGAGACCACCCTGGAAGAGGACAATTTGGAAAAGAAGAAGAAGAAAAATAAACAGGAGAAGCGGACACCGTTTCACAAGATTTCGCTGGAATAAAATTCGTATTAGTTCGAAAACGGTATCAGCGGTTGGTTTTCCCTCGGAAACTTCTCGGCTGAAATAAACTAAGATGGCCGCCAATGTCACTCCGATCGACGTCCAGGTTCCTAAGTCGAACGGTCTTCCCAGAATGTTGAATAAATTTACAGAGTTCTGAAGAGGTCACGTCTGTGTTAGTTAGCACAAATAAGCTGTACACATTTTTGTTCCATAGACCGGGAACCTGATTCCCGTATATTATTGTTGTGTTGAAAGTACGAAAGTATGGGGTATTTAGATTGGATATGGGGTATTTACTTCTGAAATACTGGTTGTGCATCGTACAAAACTTGTTTCCCCATTTACGAAGCATTAACGTCAACTTTCGTCACCCCGTAACTCCTCAACGTGAGGAAATTAGAGCGAGCCCATGAGGCATGATTGCCGATTTTCGTGAGTAATATAGAATTATACAATTAAATTTTTTTCCAGTTTGCGAAGCATTATCGTCAACTTTCGTAACCCCGTAACTCGTCAACGTGAAGAAATTAGATCGGGCTCGAAATTCGGAGAAACGGGCTTATAGTTCGAGTAAGCGAACTCGAAGTTAGGGTAAGTGGGCTCGGATTCCGGATAAGTTGGATCGGAATTCAGGTAAGTGGGCTCGAGATTCGGGTTAGTGGGCTCGAAATTCGGGTTAGTGGGTTTAAAATTCGGGTAAGTGGACTCGAGATTCGTGTTAGTGGGTTCTAAATTCGGATTAGTAGGCTCAAAATTCGGATTAGTGGGCTCGAGGGGAGGGAGGAGCCTAATTTAAGTTGAGGGGGGATTTCGGTTTTGAAAATTCTCAATTAAACTATGTATAAGTATTATAACAAAACGTCGACGAATTCTTGTCTGTCTGTTAAATGATGTATTTAATGAGCAAAAATATAGGGGTCCGCCGAGATTCGATCCCGGACTTCACAAGAAAAAAGCCAATGTATACATGGAGTCAAACTGGACAATACTACATATAAATTGGGAAAAAAATTGTATATGTATGAATTGGGTTTTCGATTATTCGAAAATTCTCGCCTCTCGAGCATTCTTTCGAGCTCATCTTACCACAGTGCCCTGTCCATGTACAATATAGATAGATGAAGGACGCCCATTTTCAAAGTATAGACTAGACCTGAAGAAAAAGTTTACGCCCGACTTTTAAAAAACCAACCCAATCTAACAGAAAAACAACAAACCAAACCTAATGCTTGCAACGAACACCATGTTGCACATAAAAGTATAATAGAAAAAGTGAGAGTTAAAAGAGAGAGTTGAGAGAGTTGATGATGTATGATGATGATGGTGGGTATGATAATGATATATGTATGTGCCTATAAGATAGTGAGTATAAATGTAAGAAGAACAGGAAATAAAATCAGTGTTGTCCTGCCATAGCTTAGACTATATTGCTCCTTCAAGTCCTCTTATTTATACCCGTTCGTTTTACTAAAAAACTGAAATAATCATCTAAAAAAGAAAATGTTTACACCTAAACCAGAATGTTTACACCTAAGCCAAAATGTTTCCACCCAAACTCCAAATGTTTCCACCCAAACTCCAAATTGAAAAACAACAAACCAAACCTAAAAAACTGAAATAATCATCTAAAAAAGAAAATGTTTACACCTAAACCAGAATGTTTACACCTAAGCCAAAATGTTTCCACCCAAACTCCAAATGTTTCCACCCAAACTCCAAATGTTTCCACCCAAAACTCTAATGTTTACGCCTAAGCACCCTATTTTTTATACCTATCTTAAATACAAAAATGTTAGCACCTAATTGCTTACACCTATAGCCAAGACGTTTACCCAGAAACAAAACAGGATGCAAAAATGAAGGCGTAAACAAGCTAGAGGTGTACACATTCCTGAAGGAAAAAAAATATGCAAAGTTAAGGTTTCTGCTCTTTTCTAGTCTCAGAGGAGGGGTCGTTCACACAAAACAGTTCGCAACCGTAAAATATGTAAAAAAAAAAGAGCGAGGTGTCATTGTGCGAAGTGTCAATTTGTGCGAAGAGTCCGGACACATTTTTGGTAGCTCCCGTACTTACTTCAGAAATCAAAGGGTTAATATGTCCATGATAATTACGCTTGCATTTCAAACGACTGCGGCTCCTTTAAAGGATGTTAAAAGAAGGAGGTATAGTGTATGTGTGTCCTTTTTGTACACAACGAAATGCACTTCTTGGTATTCCATCAAGTCATCAGATGAAAAAAAAACAAGTGGAGCATGTGAAACAACTTGAATCTCTGTAGCCTTATTTCATGATGTGCTTTGCATTACGGCTTGTTAAAATAGATATAAAATAAAAGTAGGTCGTTTTCTTCTTTCAAAGCCATTGTTAACGTGTTTCAACAAGCTTCTACTTTTCGTATGACATTTTCAGGGGAAAGCAAGCTTCAGCCCAGCCCAACGTAAAACCACGGCTAGGAATATCATTCGTTTCAATCTTCAGAGAAGGTTCTGTTCCTAAACTCATATTTCATATCTCTAAAGTTGAGCAGCGGAATGGACCCATGTCGTATAGAAGTATACTTCTACCACGATATCATTAATGAGGCTTGTTTGGTACGCCTGGTTGGAAACGAATCGTCAGGGAAAACCAGTATGGGTTTTCGCATGAAAAGGGGATTTAACTGAAATAGTCGAGGAAATAGAAAGTATCTGTGAGTGAAACATACTCTAATGCAAATCAAGAGGAGTCTTGTGTAAGCCTGCTTCATGTGATATCAACAAGATTACTTTCCGTCAATCTTCATCATTTTAATCCTTTTTCAATCCATACGAGCATGCAATTTCGGGGGAAAATGAAACTGTTTACCTGTCCAAATCGAAATAAGTAGCTTTACTATATCAGAAGATTTTAAAGTTAAGACGGAATGAATGTAAATTTTGCAAGGGAGAAACATTTTTGCATGTGGACTTAGACAGATACAGCTAGTGTTTTAATTTTCACCACGGTATTAATTTCAGCATCTCTTAAACCATTTTAACTTTAAGCCTACATGGCATCAACTCATTCCGATTGACTTTGACACCCTTCTTTCAATTCTTTCACGACTTCTGTCAAGCGACTGATGTAATCTGCGTCTATGATATGCCTTTACATTTAGATATTATGTTTGTTTTATTGGGGTCAATTTCGGAGTGTCTTTAGCAGAGTCATTAATAGACCAGAACTCTATTAGGTTGTATATTGTTATACAAAATGAATGCAAAAGGCAATGATTTGAATCGAATAGATTTAAATGCACAGTTATCGTTAAGAGGCAAGAGGATTTTAAATCTAGGCGGATGTGATATGGAGGAATATCGCGTGTTTTTAGTGCTGTAGCGACAATCAATTCTCGGCAGGTTGGATGAATTTGCTCTGAAACAGTACACTTTTTAAAGTCTGCAAATAAATAGTTGCTAGCAGATTACGTCCCTTTTTGAGATTACGTCCCTTTTTGCGCAGCTGCGTATGAACAAAAATAATGTGTATGTGGATAAATATAATCATGAATTTAGCGAGTCATGCAGTATTTGTAATCAAAACATAGAAAATAGTCTAGATCACTTCGTGCTCAATTGTAAACCATTTCAAACCTTAACCAATCATTTTCGTGCCAAAACCATTAGCTCTAAGTCTTGGTTAATTATGTTTGATAAGGTTGATGTAGAAACCATGTATTCCTTTTACTACATGTTCCAAGCAAGTTTACAATTACGTAAAATAATCATAGAAAGTTGACAGAAGAGTCATTCTTTCAATTTCCTTATATAATGAATGTTGTTGAAATATGCTCTATGGGTATTAACCCGAAAGAGTTCGAGATGACTAAATAAAAAAAATAGTTGCTAGCACAAAATTGTTTTATTTAGCATTGAAAATTTGTAAATTTTATTCGAAGGAAAAGGACTTTTTACAAAGAATCTATTTTCCTCTCTCAATAACAATGCTAGAGAATTCTCTCTTTGCAAAGTATACCGTTAATCAGTGGCTGCTTGTTTGCCTTAACTAAGTAACTTTAGTAACATTAATTTTAGCTTTAAATTGCACTTTTTGCTTCAGAAAATAAACTAATTTGGAACGAAAAAGGAAACGCGTATCAGGAAAAACTGTAATCTTTTGTCGAGCTTAACAACTTCAACTATCGCTTCTCCTGTGACTTTACTTTTTTTTACACACAAAAAGATTCAGATGAAATGCCCTACGATGTGCATTGTCTACAGAAAATTTTCCTTGTAAATTGTTCCCCTGCAAGTACGTATGTACTGCACCGTTACGACTGTGCTCACATTAGTGTTTTCAACGCAGGATAAGAAACTCATCTTGGCAAATTGTTAGCATTTATTATATAGATCAAGTGTCAGGGGCGGGGTCACGGGCCAACTTTCAATCATCACTACGGTTAGATCTGAGTCAATGGTGACTATACCAGCCTGTCCATATATTTTTGTTAAGTACACATTCGCGTGTATCACATTAC
>VICI01003388.1:0-13426 GCA_019593645.1 Akabosia matsudoensis | reverse complement strand
CTTGAGCAGCTGTACTTCGAAGCAAAGGATTTCAACCTGCTTATCTTGTTTCGAGTGAAAGTAGGAACTACTTAGCACTAGCACTGTTGGAAATATGCGTACATCAGAACCATAAAATTCTACTTTTATTACGAAGCTGAGCTATGTGCAGCAAATAATGGCATCATTGAGTTTGTCTGTCCGTCTGTCTTTCCGCGCTCTACAGGCCACACGTTTTGACCGATCGGTGATCTGAAACAAATTTGGTACTTACAATGATACAATAGACACTAGCAAGAACCCTTTTGATTTTCATCCCAACCAGTCAAATCCAAGGGCGACGGTCAGGGGTGAATTTTTTGCTTTTCTCCTATTTTAACGAAAGTTATCGGAGTGTGGCTTTAGATCCCTCGGAAGGCTCCTACCGCTTTTCAGCTCGGCAGGTGAAGGGTCAGGGGCAAGATCCGGGGTCATCTTTCTTTTTCCGAATGGACATTGGGATTGGGAGTGAGATATCATTGGAAAGCACTCAAATAGGGCTTTTCAATGTAATGTTTTTCTTGGTAACGGTTTCAACGATATTTGAAGACAGTTCATCTCTGCTATTTGCTTTCAGCTTCGTCAGTATAGCTTTAGCTTTACAGCTTTTATTTCTGAATGGGTCTTCAATCTTTTCCAATCTTTCAAATATTGGCACACACCTGTGCACACTACCAACTTTTGGCATTTCAATTTTCATAATATTGTTTGCTGCAATGACATGTCGTCGAAAGACTTGGCAAACACACCCTAGGATGATTCGCCGAAGCAACTATGCCAAAGGCTTTTAACAAAATATTTCATATTCAGTTTAAACATCCAAGGTCTTTCTAGAGTTTCCCACACAGCGTTAACTGAAAAAAAATGTTGCTTACAGAGGATGTAAAAGCTTTTGAAAGACCAACTAACCACTGCTGCATGTACCACGTATTTCTTCTGGTGTCTTCAATTTAGTTCTGCATGGATGAATGTTATGAGTTTTTCATAAAATTGAAGTATGAATTCGAATGAATTCTATCATAAAAGAAGGTTCCAACTCCAAGCCTTTTAGCAGATGGTATATTTTCTTCGGTTCCAAGATGATTTATAGCACGCCAAGGATTTCGATCAAAAGAAGTAAAGCAGATTTGTTGAGTAATCATGCACTGAGTTCATAACCATGATGCTGTTGCTTGGTGATAACTTACAAAATCCAATATCCAAAAGCCCTGTAGAAAAGAACCACTAGAAAGCAGTTTGCACAACACTAATCGTAATTATGCCATTTTTTTCTAAAGAAATCAGCTTACTGAATATATTTTTCCTAGCCCTTGGTAGTTTCTAGTTGCAGGCAACGGAAGGATATATTTTTTTGTATAACTTTAATTTTTTCTCAATTATTCGTTTCAACAAACTCAGTATCCTTCGAACTCCTTCCCACGTTCAATTTATTTCACCATCAGTTCCGTGGAAAATGTTTTTGATGACTCAAGGGAGCTTTGTTTTGGCTTCTTGATTATTTCCTTCACCTTTTCAACTTCGCATCAGTTTATGTGAATTACAGATAGTACTGGTGGTGGTGGCAGTATTCGCAAACTTTTTAATAATATCCGAGAATTTTTAATAAAGCGTCTACACTTCCTCCATTTTTTGTTCGTTTTATTTTCCTTGCCATCGTTTCCTTCCTTCACCAAGAAATTATTTTGCTTTGTCTGCGTATTTTTCGTAGCTTGTAACTCAGATACTACTGAATAATGAAAATCTGAACAAAAGGAGCTTCCTTTTGTTCTCCGTACGTAGTCACTCCGTTTCCATTTGCATCACTTTTTGACTTGGCGTTTCGTCGGGAGTATTGTCTAGGAGTTCGCCAGATTTTCACATGCATGAATGCTCTCGCCATCATCTGAGACGCAGCATTTTTTGTAGAAGATTGTAATGTTATCAGTCGTCAGGGAGCTCTTCTCAGGCACTTTGTTTCAAACGTTAACGGCCTAGCTCTTGCCATAACAACAAAAGAAACTTTTTAGGACCTTGCTCGGCATCGTCTTAAACTTTCTTGCAATTCAACTAGAGAAACTTTCATCGAGGCAAGCCAGCCTAAACAGGTACACGAGGCGTCTACGGGGCTGTTCAATCTTGGTGAAAGAAACTCCTATCGTCCCACCATGATCCCACTGTGACAATGATACGCTGTATTGCTCTGGCCTGCCATCATTCTCAAGGGCATAGTTTACATTTAGCATTAAAACTTGCTGGAATCAGATAATCGCAGAGTTGAGCCAAGCAGAGTCACTGAAACGGTCTGCACTAAAAACAACGTATTTGAAAATTTAACGAAGATGCTATAATTACCTTCGCAGCAAGTATTGACTCCTAGGAGCATACATTTTCAATTCACGGTAGTCTTGAAAACAAAAAAAAAATCAATAAAAATGTCAAAGTGCAAAATTTTGATTCATTGCTCTGAAACTTCCGCTAATTAACCAACAACAGTAGATATAGAAAGAGGCTTTGGTTGCACGCAGAGCATGATTTATTGTAGAAGTACGTTCACGAGGAACTGGCTCGAAATCAGCGAATAATTTTGGTACTATATATATAATAATATATTATAATAATATAATATCCTTTTTTGTAGTCATACACACATTTCCTCGTATTTTATACATTTGATATGATTGGAAACTGGAACACAGTTGGTGGGGGATCACGTCTGTGTCGCTTTTACTTTGTCCGTTAAGGCTAGAAATATGGGATGCCACGTGAAGATGATGTGATCCCCAAAGAAGATCAATGTATTACTTCTCTTCGTTTTTTTTCACACGATGATTTCATTTTGAGAAAGTGGGAGGTGATGTCTTTGACCCTTATGGTATTATTACGTATTTTTTGCTTTGAAATTGTACATTCGTTTGAGCGGACACTTTTCTTTATCTGCTACGTCTTCTATTTTCACCATAAAAAAAGTATCTCTGTAGTATTTTTTTCCTAAATTGGATTCGCTTTTTTTTACTTTCCCTCTGATCCCTTTTTTATCTCCGTCGAACTGAGGAAACAGAGGAGAAGCAACGCACTTTTTATATTGGTCTTTCCCTCCTTTTTTTACTATCACTTTAAAGTATACGCTCCGATCAAATTTTGTCCATGCTTTTACCTTTAATCCACTTCCGTCTTTGTAAAAATCCCTTTGAAGTCGAAAGCTTTAAAAATGAACTTAACATTTTTTTCGTCTTGTAACGACAATAATGCTGCAGACAACAGTAAAAAGGAGGATTTCCAAAATATATTGGAAAAACTTTTGAGATACAACTGTATTGACATATTTGCTGTACAACTTGCACTGTGTTGGCATAGACAAGAGATGAAAGAACTACGAATACGCTTTTTTATGTTTACTAACATAAAACGAACCCCTTTTTTGTTGAATAGGAAAACAGCTTATTACTTCATTAGGCATTCATATATACTGAATACAACGCATTATTCTATTGCTTAAGTTCAGTGCAATACTTTTAAGTCAGGATTGTACGTTGAAAAGTTTCCATCACCTTTTCATCCTTTCTCTTGAAATGTGAATGATGAATATTTAAGTGTACTTACATTTTCTTGGTTTTTGTCCTTAGCTATAATCATATAAGAAGTCCATAATGTGGCAGTGAAGATGGAGAAAATCACGGGTTGCCCAATAAGTAAAAGTTTACCATATTACGCTTGATTATTATGATTAAGAATAAGTTTACTTGGAAGTTTCTTCATTTTTGTTGTGAAACTTGTAAATTAAGACAACACGTCAATTATGTATGCTTCCACTACTTAGAGAAATGAGAAAATCAAGTGATGAGCACTTCGAATTGTTCTAAAAATCTCGAACACGAGTCACAGTTTCCTGTAAGAGAGCTGTGGTAGTACTTAGCAGACATTAACGTAACGAAGTCAGGAAAGGTTTATGCATCGTCGGGGAAAACCACTTTCAACTTTCATCTTTAGCTTTGCTGAAATTAGTGCTTTGAAATGGTCTTCTCAATCTAACTTCGGGGTTGAAAATATGGGAAGATTCGTTATGCCAGAGAATACGCAGTTAAGCATAAACTAAGCCACAAAGCTCTTCTAATAAGTTTTCCGGCCCTTCACCTCACTAAAATGCAATTTTCTCGCTAAATTCACTAAAAAAGGAAATGTCAGTGCTCATTACTAAAGAGATTTTAAAGAAGAGGAGTCATATACTACAGCTTCCTGTTCGTGTGTAGCATAGTTTGGGCTGTGGTTAATGAGCCATTTCGCGTTTGCTAAGTGGCTCTCGAATGAGCTCAGTCTTAAGGCAGAGGGAGAGATTCAAAAACATCCACACACCCAACAGTCGAGAACTACTTGGCACAAAATTTTCCAAACTGTCATGAATGAAGCTATAAACATTTTGTTAGTTATAATTTTTTTTACAGTAATGAAGTTGTAACTGCTTTGGTGGTTTTTGAACCTTTCCTCTTGGACGTGAATCTGAGCCAAGTTTTGCTAGTAATTTTGCGTTTTAAAATATAAATGCAATCATTTGAATTACTTTTATAGCAACCACCCTGATCCTGAATATGCTTTCACCACTAACTGTAGGCATTGCGAGGAAAAGCTTTCTTTCAAGAAATATAAACAGGATTCTATCAAAGCACATCTTTTCATGGAGAAATGGATGCTCATAATAGCTTTCAGTGACAGTTACGTCCTTCTATAACTTTCAGAGCGACATGAAAGCGGCTGGGCAAGTTGAAACCTTAGGAAACTTCTTAAGGATTTGAACGTGTGTAAGAGGAGAGCTGGGGAATGTGTAAAGGAAGACACTTGAAAAGAACTTTACGCTTTTGTCTCTCCTCATCGTGTCCTTACAAGCATTCTATGCATACTTTTGATAACAAAATGGGCGGCTGCTTGAAAAGAAACACTGCTCAAAGAAATCTACATGAAGAGGGGAATCTCTTGATAATTCCCCTTTACAGTGCAGGAACTATTCATACTTTCTTTGAAACAACAAAAATGCTGAGAAATTGAACTGTTAGAGAAAGCAAAAAACTGTGAAATTCAAAAGTTTGTTACTCTGCTGGGTAATGGGTGGAGCCTTGTCATTATCAGGTAATTTCTCTGATAACTATTTAAATGAGTTTACTTGTTACGGGTTCATATTCAACTGTTATATAGGATGCGTTATAATTTCTACTGAAAAGTGAAAGCAAAACATTCAGAAGACCGTTCTAAAACTAAGCGTTTCCCGAATATTTTTATATCTGTTCAAATTGCTATGAAATTGCTAACATTTTATAAAATGTTAGAAGTCTTCAACAGTTATTGCACCATATTTTTGACGGTCGTGAACCAGACGAGTTGAAAATGCTTCTAATAAATGAAGAAACGCCCACTTCGTATCTCATGAATAGATTCTACAAGACAGTACCGAAGGGCTCAATGCTGGCTGTACATTAAAACATAAGATAATGGATTTTATCGGTTTAATGTACCAATTTAAGTTGCCAGCAACAAAGTAAGTTTTTATGGTTTGTACTCGAACGAAAATTGTTTTCACTCCCATTCTCACTTTAGTATATAAACAAAACCAGTGTAAACATTTCACGAGAATCAAGAGTCAAGTTCCATGCCAAGTTTTACGAGAAAATATTTACTTGCTTCTAATAGTTCTATATAGTATTAAGTGAATGTACCAAGGGGATGCAGTTACAAAACAAGCCATTTACTCGTCTGATTCAATCATTTGGTGCAAAAAACTTTGTTGAGTTGAGTTGTAGCACTTGGAATAGTCTTACAATAAAACATGCCAAACAAGTCATGTAAGACGAGGTAGACGTGTATTGTAGGCTTGTCAGATGCCAAAATGTTGTGCCAAAATGCTATTTTTTGTAGATATTACAAATACGCACAATATATCTGCACATTATAAGATATGACGCCGAAGGGTTATTAATGTTTGAAAATCAGTGTCATGCTCTTTTAAGAGCCATTACCGATGTTGCTTTCACCAGGGTAAATTCCAGTTAATTAGGTAAAATACTTTGCCAAGTAGGTATTTGCTGTAAGCTTGACTTGAACACAAGGATATTTAAATAATAGCTTCATGGTTGAACTGATAAAGTGTCAACAGAAAACGTAGTGCTGCCGTTTAAAATAGCTATTTCTTTGTGTCGAGTCGACGTTTTAGAAAATGAAGCCGAGTTTGTGTCGAATCTCCGAATATGTATTTTAACAGAAGAATCCGAAACAGACAATGCCGATCCATTAGGACTATCACCTAAGAAAATCGATTGATGCAAAGAGAAATTTATTGGTACGAATCGGAAGCGTCGTGCATCCCTCCTGTTTCCGCTTTACTTCATGCATTTGTTAACTATTCTCATAGTAGTTATATTACTATAGTTACTTCCTACTTACTCCTTTTATACTACAGTTACTCTGGAAATGTAAAAGTTGTGTAAATGCAAATAAGCTTTTCACGATCCATTAGCCATATCCCCGTTTCATCGTGTCCCCGCGTTACACCAGTGAAAGGAGGACTTTTATGGTAACGACTCTGAATACTCTACTTTCACTTTGAACAAGGAGTCATGTAAGTAATTGTAATGGATGGTCCCAAAATGCAAACACGTAATAAATTTACACCAACCGAGAAATAAAGGTTTCTCTCGAGATTCTCAACATTAGGTTTCGTTAACAGAACGAAAACTCACTCTGCTTCGCTCGTTCTTGTAATCATCCTAGCCATCTTAAAGATGTAATGTGGCAAAAAATATATTGGTCGTATTTCAACCAGCAGAGAGATTTGTCTCTTTAACTATTTTATATCGTCTCCTCCTGCTCCTCATCACCATCAAATTTAAAATTGTAAGTAGTCTGTTGAACCATCCGAACGTTGTAAGAAACGAGACTCTGCGAACATAACAAAATATGAGAGATTTAAACGAGCATCATCTTTCTGCATAGGGTTTCTCTCCTTGAAAAATGACAAACTGGAAATTTTCGTCTTGCCTGGTGGTTGGTTACACAAACAGGAATATGTTGGCTATGTTACCTCGTCACTCGTGTGTCAGGTTTTTTTCCGCCTCGTTTTTATATTTTCCAGGCACGCTCACACGGAACACGAGCAAGTCATAAATTAAATGGAAATTATCTACTATTACAGGAACCGAAACACGAGCTAAAGAATACAAGATACTGAGGCGAATAGCAACATAAAAAATACGCACGGAACTAAGCCACTTTGTACGTCAAAGGTCTCTCGGGGAAATGCATTATTTAAATAAGACATTCAAGTCATTCCACACGAAACAGTAGAATACATTTGTATGACATTTTTAACAACATCTGCTCGAAGAAGGCGAGGTGAATAAATGGGAATATGGAGCCTCTGATTGCATAGTAATTTATCCAAGGTAGAGCAGAAATAACACATTATCTACAACATGTGAACACCCAAAAATGCGCTGTCCCGGGTTATAAAAATTTCAAAATTTGACCATATTCTGTAACAAATGCTACTTTCGCATGAAACGTGCAAAGTGGTCTCTGAATCATCACGACTACACTGAAATGGAAAATTATGTTCATTACATTATTATAGTATTATGAAGGCGTGAGCGGTGAAAAGGGAAAACTGTTGATTTACTGCATTGTGTTTAGGCACACTTCACAGTCCCTCAGTGAATGGGACAGTAAAATGTGATGAATTTTCTCTGTCACAGCGAGAGCGGTTTTGGTCTCGCCACCGCTTGCCTAACTTATATATATGTATTATGTAAGGTACGTTTAATGAGTTGAAGCAGAAGTAGACCTATTGCGTTGAATTTTTGGTTCATTAAATAGTATCGCTCTAGTCTGGAAGCGAAATTTGTGAAATGAGCAGTACACTGTGAGCCTTTGCAAAAGTAATGTAAGTTGATACATTTTACAGAATAATACTCGACGGACCAGTGTTCTCTTTTACCTTCATTCGCCATGTGTGCCTGGGGATACTGTGGTAATTGAGGAAATCAAAAGCAAACAGGGTTTTAATGACTTGTAATTATGAGAAGTAGTGGTTTGTTAGAGCTCACCCTAATTAGTCCTCCCTTCACTTTTCGCAAAGGCATTTTATAAAATGTAGCTTTTATTTCGTTAAAACAGTATGGCATCACAAAAACACGCGTATGTATATAGTAAGGAGGTCATAAATTTGAAGCACTCTAGTACTTCACCAATCCGGAACAGGAACACAAAGCAGTAGGTTCGTTTAGTTTACGCCACGGTTCTTCTCATTTTCCTAGCAAAGTATTGTGGATTACTTTACAAAATAGTGTCGTTTTGCTCAGGGATGCTGCAGGATCCTTGTACTCCTGTGAACACGAAGCGGGTGTGAATGTGTGGTTTTAATGGCACTCTGAGGACACCAGCATCCAGAACATTTTTCAAAAAACTGCTTCCCATTTTTATCAGCTTTATTACAGTGTGGAGGTCGTGGGCCATAAAGGCGAAATTAAGCGTTCCTTTCATAGCTGCCAAACCGCCAGTAGCGCAACTTGTTTCTGGGGTTTTAACCGGTCGATATCTCATTTCCCTTCAAAAAGAATAGTACCACAACCTTTTTTTATATCGAAATGACACTGAAACGCAAATTTTGCAGTGCATGTCCGCTTCAACTTGAACAACCTTATTAGGTGATGCGTGTGTATGTGTATGCTAAAAGCCTTCAGGCTGACAACGTCAAGACAAAAATATATTGAGTACAAAAGCTTATTCTGATGGAATGCTTTCACTGGCAGAGGAAGGCTCCTCTTTTGTTCATCTCACTATTTTCCATTCCCAGCAAGTGTGCGATTAGACTACTGTCTATTCTTTTCAGTTGTGGGCTTTTTTCCAGCTGTCTTGTTATTTTTGAAGGTTACATGTTCCACAGGATTGCATTGTTAGTTTTGAAGATAACCAGCCTGAGAGAATCTCCGGTGAACAGACGGGAGACAGATGAGTCTTCATGCCAAAGGCAATGCCCAAAAGTAGACAAATATTTAAATGTTGTAACATGAACTACACGCATATAGAATTGGTAGGTGTGTAGGCGAACGTGTGGATTAGGATATTGCCAAAGAAAAAAAATGCGGGAGGATTGTAACCTATATTTGTTATCAACCTAGAACACTTGAAAGGATGAGTTTTGTTTTATAATTATATAGTATTAGGATTAAAGAGATTTCCACACTGAAGCATTTGGTGTGGGTGATTTATTTGAAAGGCTATAGTCTAGAAATTTTTATGGTTTTCCATAAAATCTAAAGACAAGGCTTGGAAAAACTTGTTTGGAAGGCTCATCAATCACCTAACAGAACTGCCAATCAACTGACTGCGAAGTTTCTATACTGATAACGTAAGTTTTACGGTTGATACTCTTTGGGATATGGATACACGTTTGGGAAATCCATAGTCTCAAAATAGAAAAAAGGAAAATTTTAAATTAAATGCCATCGTGAAACTTACTTTCGTTTAGTTAGATCTCTAGTGTTCGTATATTTTTAGGGAGTAGAACCAGTAGAAGCCGACCAGGATTAAAATTTTGCTTCTCTAATCCTATGTTTATTTAATCTGTCTACATACTCGAAGGGACACAGAGTGGTATTTTGTTACGAAATGGGGCACCCAGCTTTGGTAGACGAAAACTTTGGTATTAGCGAATGTGTGTCCACCTACCCTCTACTGCCTACCAAAACAACTTCCCTTCCGAAGGCACCATTAAACTGAGTAGGATATTCGGAGAAAAGTAGATAAAAATACATTTTTGTAAGAGGACTGCTGCTGAGTGGGATGATCATAAAAATGTCTCAAGAAAGAGACCGCAATAAAATCGGCGGAAATGGGTGGAAATAAAACCAAACTTTTTCCTTCCTACCTCGTTTCCCCCCATCATTCTCCTCTCAGCAATGCTTCTATTCATGCCGTTAGTGAAAGTTATCGAAAACACGGGAACAAAAAAACAACATTTTCTGTTTGCCGGATACTTTTGATAAAGAAGCTCAAGCCATGCCAGTTGCTCGTTTTGTGTACATTTTTGATGTTCTAACTTTGATAACGAAAAAAATTAGAGACTCGTGAATTGGGCCTTTGTCGTGGGTAAAAAAAATGAAAAGCCATATTTTTTTGTACAAAAAGGATGTCAAAGATGCAAAGGTTAAAAGAACATGAAAAACTGACGCTTTATTGGAAATTCAAAGTGTAAAAGTTTTCTCATTAAAAGAGTAACATTTTAGATTTTTTTTTCTGCCATTTTTCTCTACTCTTGGCACTCAGACATTGCTTTTACGTTCATAAAGATCCCTCGAAAAAATTAAATTTTTAACAGGACTCTTCTGGAATTGGGCTGGTGGTGCTGGGACTCTGAAAGACGGAGAAGAAAAAAAACAAATGCAGACATGATACTTCCACTTGGGAGACCACAATTGAGAATAACGCTTGTAAAAGTGTAAAGAGAAATGGTATAAAATGAGTTGTACCAGGAGAGACTTGTTGTGATGTATAGCCTTTTTCGACCTTCCTAATGTGGCTGTGGTTTGTAAGACAACATCACAGCTCTCGTTTGACAACATGGGACTAGCATTACTACTGTCATTACATGAAGCATGATGATTATGGTTATTGCGCTTGTTGAGCAGATGAGATTTCTCAGTGATAAGAAGGGATCCTGGTCCACCCAAGCATACTTCTTCATGCCCGTGATGAGATGTAGTGGTGAGATTGTAGCCTTCAGAGGTAGGAGACGACGCCATCATCTCAAGATCCACTGTTGTGGTGTGCTCACGTGTGAGCGACGCATATACATGGGACGCCAAAATGGTTGGCTTGATAGAAAAAGTGAAAACTCCTGTCATGACGAGCACGTACGAGAGAGAATAGAGGGCATGGAACTGAAAATTTGAACGACACAAAAATAGAGAAATATTTAAGTTTTTTGCAAGAAAAAAGTAAAGGAGATTGAGAAACAGTAATGGTTTTTTATCAGATGTAAAGAGACAAATAAAGGTAAAATATATGGGAGACCTTAACACGCAGAAATTAAGATGGATGCGATAAGAGAGTAAAAGTCTGCAGAGAGTAGAGACAAATTTAGGAGCGTTGCACCGGAATATTTTATCACAGTTGTGGCCAGCACGTAGAATACTAGCTGAGCGGAAGCATAAATGACGAGGAGTGACAGGGTGGTTGCGGAACTGCCAGACCAGTCCATTTCCGTTACTGCACTGTACTCCAAGAGAACTCTGGAGAGGGGAAAGGAGAGAACAAACCGGGTTCTTGTATTGGATGTTATTAACCACAAAATAGCATTTGTGAAGATGCTTGTGTTTATTACGTTTGAGCACCACTGAAGAAGCATCCAAACAGGCCAATCATTCCAAGAAACTCGACGCTATCAAAAGTCTTGACCACAAACTCCTCTGCAATATTGGAAACTCCAAGGAGGAAGGAACCACCGAGGCATAGCATATCACCTAAAAATCTATCCTTTCCTGGGCCGAGTGGTCGACCATCCTCAATGTCCGCCCACACAAGACAAGATACTCCAAGAAGACACACGCTTACGCCAAGGATATGCGGAACCTTGAATCTGATTTTGAGCACCAACCAGGACATACTGAGCACGGTTGGAATGGCGAAGCAGTCAAGCAGCTGGACACTTGTCAGAGTCGTATACTGATAAGCTTTAGTGATGAGATAATTAGCCTCCGCGTCCGCCAATGCGACAAGAGCATACTTTAACCCACGTGTCCGAAGTATCGGGAAAAGATTTCTTTCAGCTGGACGACACGCAAGAATAGTTGTAAATATGGTGGCCAGCACCATATAAAACGCGAAATTTTGAGCTACGCAAGAACAGAAGAAAAAACGATTATTTTCCTTGATTGTATCAACAATGTAGCTAGACAAGTCAGCAATTTCCGACTAAAAAGCCATGCATGTACTACTAAATACACACACATCAAGCTTGTGCAAAGCCAAGATAATCCTGTTGAATGGTTCGTTGATTACGTGAAATGTAATACCATTGGGAATGCGAATGTTGTGTGTCTCGACGAGTTGGACGGTTACAAAAGCAGAGGTACAAAGTAACACTGACAAGACTTGTCCCAGGATTATCGCGAGCCACGTCGTCCTGTTACAAATAAACCATCAGAGATAAATGTGAGACCTTTTTCCTACTTCCCATTCAAAGCAGCTTTTTTTATCTTCAGCAAGAGTGAATACAAAAACCGAGCCAAAATGAAAACCGTTTGGAAGCTAGTGCAAATATAGAAAATATCTTCACCCTTTTCCCAAATGCTCCAGATGCTCTTCCAAAGTATCACACCATCCTGTTTTTCTGCATTTCCCGTCCTCCAACTGACAATTCCCGTCATCAGGTTCATATCGTTTTACAGTAGTAGCCATATTATTATTTTATTGAATCTTGCTTGCAAAAACATTCCTCTTTTGCTGCCTATCAAATAATAGCAGCTTGAGCTTGACTCCAGCTGGATATTTATTAAAAGGGATTAATTATCACTGAATTCCTCGACTGTCGTATTTTCCTTGGCAGAGCACGCGGTGACCTATTCCACACACTGTAAACTTATCTCAATACAGATTTTTGCCATGCATTTTCACAACTAATGAAACGAATGTTTTTCTTTCAGCAAGATTGGATTTGGGGAAAGCTGCTGCGAGCTCAACGTAAATTACTTTTTTCTATTTTCGAAGTAAAGCTCGCCACGAGAAAAGCCATTTTATTATCAAACTCTCTCCCAGCCAAACTAATCTGTCGAACGAACATCCACCGAACACTATTATTACTAGATTCTATCCAATTAAAATTTTCATTTCCTCTGAATGGCTGAAAAAATACTAGAGATTTGTAGCCGTTGATGGGTATTTACTTTGATGGTAACTCAAGTGAAGATATAAGTATTCAAACTGAGTACAAACTTGTAATTATCTTTGGTCTAGAATTGAACACACATTAAAATAAGTCACTCGACTCACCGGAGGAGAAAACAAGACTGAAAGAGAAAGCACCTGGGTACTTACTGCTCCAAGGATGGTCTCTTGTATAAACAATACAAATACATACCATCTTTTCACGAAACAACAGCAGAATCTTACCCCGCAAACTGTTGTTCACACAATATGTAAAATAATGATGGGAAACTTTTTTTTCGAAATAAGTTGTGAAAGAACGAAATAGCTGTGAGGTTGACCAATGTTTAGTTTTTGCAACACGATACGCAAAAAACAATCTAAAATGATGAGCAGGTGCGGTAGTCTGCCTTGTCGATGCGAAGAAAAAAAAGTTGAAAAGTCTGGTTTTGTTGAGTTTCTCTGAAGAGAAAAGAACTTTCTATTTGGAAAGTTTAGTGTTTGTCAATCCTTCTATGAGGTGTGT
>VICI01003387.1:0-13427 GCA_019593645.1 Akabosia matsudoensis | reverse complement strand
CTACTGCTTCCCCCTAACAAAGTCCGTACTCGGTCCCCGAATAATGTTTGTAGAGGAGACTTCGGTCCCCAACTTTGCCTTGAGGTCCCTGACCGTACTTGGTCAGGTAAAGCCGTGGCGAGGCCGTTTATGTTTAACTCCTCAAAACAGCCAATATCACGCTAAATTATCAATTTATACATGCATGCATGTATGCACTTTTTATACAAGCATACACACTGCTGCTAGAGCGGGTGCTGCGCGGTCGGCGAATGAGACGACTATGATTAGAAAGCCACCCGCACATCTGCCATATTCTATGGGTACGCTTAAAGCACTCATCGAGGATTTTAAATATCGGGATACTTAAATGTTTTACAAGAAAAAATTGCACGGGTGCACACGAGCAAAGATATCATCACATTTTGATCCTTTTTCAGGAGAATAAGAGAACCATTCGCGTGGATTTGATCAAATATTTGAACACGAAGTCTGATTATAGGTGTTATCATCAGTATCACTAATTTTTGTGCCAATATGATGGTCTTCTTAACCAGATAATAATAATAGGTTGAATACTTTTTTACAACTGCAATTGAAACAAAAGTTTTCTTTTCGGCAATTATAGATGGGATTATAATTGAGACATGTATGGAAAACATGATTATTGTACATTTAAAGGTTATACAATGATTTGGGCAACTTTCTTGAGCCTCAAATATAAGTATCGTCAAGAGTAGGCTTCTATAACATTGACTTATGTTATGCAGGTAAGTAGAGTATAGTGACTGCTTGGCTGACATTTTTAAGTTCAGAAAATACGTGACTTGGGCTTTTATTGACAATGAATCCTCATCAACTTTCAGGTCAATTCTAAAAAGAGAGACATCTTCATTTTTGATAGAGAGATTAGGTTATAACTTTTGTGCATCTCGATGCGTACCTGAAGTCACGCCAAAGTGCTCCAAACTCAATATTGATGATAATGATCAGAGGCGAGCTTGTAGTTAGTCAATTGCATAATTAATTAATCCAAAGTATTCAGACTAGGCTAGCCTGACAAGTTTGAATTAAAATTGAATGGTTTTCGGTTTGAAAGAATTTTCTGCAGATCGTAATTTAGTAATTTGCTTTACATGACTAGTCAAATCAATCGATGATATTGTTTTTGGCTGCTTCCATATACACTATAAGGTTTCGCTGCTGATCTTTCACCTAATGCAAATACATATACATACATTACATTACATATCATCATCGCAGCGACAGCGCGCTTTCAAAAAAGTAAATATAGTGATGTCAGGAACATGAGAAAAATCCTGAAATTCTAATTTTCGTACTTGTCTCTCACCTAAATGCCTAAATACTTAGGGACACCACCACCTTCGCCAAAACCGCCATCCTCCAATGAGCCTCTGGCAAGTGAGAAAGTGTTACACGTTGGTTCGTTTTAAAAATAACATTTGCATCAAAAGTTCCCTGAAACTTTAATAGCATTGTTATGTAGCTTCATGGCCCTAATTTCCATAATGTATGTGCACAAATTAGCTAACTTAAGAACCAACTCCAACGTTAGGCATATGTTTCCACAGGAGGGGGCTAATGAATGTTTACAATTTTTACAATGTGTGTACTCACAGGATACGACATACAACTTAAATTTTTCATTGTCGTTTTGCTTCCAAGTTAACTGCAAATCCGTGAGACAGAAAACAGCCATTTTATGACAGCATTCAACATTGTATAACTGCATTATTATCACAGTGATTTATCATGAATTAAGTTTAAACTCATGAATTGAGCCATTCACACAAGTCCTTTAAAAGCTAACGATCCAAAAGAATAGGAACATAATTAGGCATATGGACTTGTTGAGGAGACACAGAAGCTAACGTACGTACTATTATCAGAGGAATAACACAGAAATGCTTTGGAATCTGATTTTTGAGCCAAGGAAAAATTATGGCCGGAATGCCTTGGTGCCTTACTATTTTGCGGGTTGTGGTAGCAGTCAAGTAAGCAACCAAGCTGAATTTTTATGCGTCTCCTCGAGGTGGATTGTTTTGATAAGAATAGCAACTCTGATAAATTCTCGTGCTATGGGAAAGGACCTTAACATTCATTGCTCATGTTGAGTCTTGGATGAAGTAAAATAACAATAAATTGTTGTTTATTAGCTTCGTTACAGCTACTGATTTTGTTTTTTCTTGTTTACGGGTAGTCACCAAATAGTAAGATTTTCTTGGCTTTGTGAAATCTCCGATTCGATGGCGGTGCTTTTGTTCACAGACTTCCTTTTTGAGCCGTTAGTCTTGTCGTTGAAATTTACAGCTCATTTTTTATTCTGTAAGCATTATTCACCTAAGACACACAAACACACGTCGAAAGCTGTGTGAAGCTTCCCAAAACGATTCAGCGATATTTCCCCGAAAATTCAATTCAGAGAGAAATGGGATTTTCAATTTTTTTTCATTGATTCAAAGAGGCAGAATTGAGAATCATAAATTCTATTTATATTTAGATACGGGTATTTCATATCAGTAATGTATACATCGTTATAAAACAGACGATAGAATGAAGCACAGAAATCGTTCTTTACTTTGATGGAGTATTTCATTGCCAAATGCGAACTTGCACATTGCCCCTCGTATGTCGCATGAGCCCACCCTCCCAGCAGTTTACAAAACCTCATAATTTATGTTCACCACATAGGTAGTAAATAAATACTCGCATGCCACTGTTGCTGTTGTGTCCAATTAGTAATTGCTGACGGAATCGAACCAATAATAATTGCAAGTGTGTTGGAGGTTTTTCTGCCAACGTGTCCTCTTGGTCAGCAAAACTAAATGAACTCGACAATAATTACAGGTGTGGGAATCCACATACCGCCTCCTCTTCACTGTACAGTGTCATTTCTTTAGTATTTCTCAGGAATGAAGGTATGACATGTCACTATTTTTTGTCTTCGTGTATCAGGCTATTGGATTAGAATAGTAATATAAATTACCAGATTTTGGCTTCTCAACAAAGGAAAAGGACATTTGGAGTAGCTTAAGTTAATGGGCAAACAAATCGTTACATGCAAAACTTTCAAAATAGTGAGTGTACTTGCTAAAGGGCACGGCAATAAAAGTGTAAAACAATAAGCTGCCCCTCCAATTCCATTTTTGTAACTGGTTGATCTGGTTTCCTTGCTTAATTGCTCGTTTGAAGGAAAGCAGATGAGTAACAGGTATAATATCTACCTACCTCTCAGTCTGATGATTTGTTTGATTATAACGTGCAAACAAGATGTGTCTAATTAACAAAGGGAATGTTATTGATGGCAAACATGAAAGTCAAGGTAGTGCACTATAAAGTGCAAGTGCAGGTTGTGTAATTTAAGTGTGATGCGTAATAATTTGTTATCTGAAGAGCACACAAGGAATTCTAATTTTGTCAGATTTTTTCTTGTTTGTTTATTATTATGAGCTTTGCATTACTGTTTTTAAAAAGGGTCTTCTGCAACTTTTACTTGGATAACTAGCTCCATATTTATTGTCTGAATGACTTCAGTGGAAAATCGCGTCCATACATATTTTAGATTGTCACTGAATAATCAATCTATTATTTTCAAATTACCACGAAAATTTATTGTTCTATCAAAGCAAGTTACAGAAGTGTATATGATGACCAAAGACTGAATACCTCATCATTTTACAGTATAGAAAATAAATATCCCTTTCAATGACATTGAATGGTAGGTATGAGGGTTGCATCTTTTTATAGATTGACCGATAAGAACAGGTAAACAAGTTCATCTTCTTTCTTTAAAAAATGGCTAAGGTGAAGATGTCCAATAAAATAGTTCACGTTACAAATCTGAGTCATTTTCATGAGAGTGAACCTAATTATCTCATTACAATTTGATATTGCCCCAACGATACCAATATGTATAGTTTTTCACATATGGATTAAAAGTAAAAGTGGGATCATTTTGCAGACATAATTCAACAAACTGTAAAGTGCATTGCCCACATTTTTTCAAAAGTTTTCGATAGCAATGATCAGATCTCGAAAAAGGACATGCATAACAAATGAACATTTTTAGTCTGATGTATTACCCAAATTACTCAACCTATTCACTAAATTACAGACACTAACCTGTTTAATGAGTCAGAGCCAGAGCCTAAGAGAAGTTAGTGGGACCATGAATTTCCACAGTGCGTGTACGTTTCTCAAGGCTGTGTACGTCGCCTTTTAAAAACTCCTGCCCTGCTTAGAGCTCGAAATAAACTTTACCTTTGCAAATGTCCACGGTCATGGCAAATTAAAAGGCAATTTAACAGTTTCAAAAGGATTCTAAAGCTCCCATATATTTACCTATACGCAAAAAGGAAATGTGTGAGCGAAATTCATAGCTCTTTGTTCTCAGGGAGCCCCAATAAACACAAACTCCTCCTGTTTTTTATGCTAAATGTAGGTTTACGATCTTGTCGCCTTCTTTGTTCCTCTCACATACTGCCCTACTATAACTAGAATGGCTGACAAAGAAAAAAAGCTTCCATGAATTTCCCTTTCTGCAAGTTTTAAGTACACTAGCCAATTTTAATTTAATTGAGAGCAGATACAAACAAAAATCTCGAAAGGAGGAATAAAACCAGACTCAAAAAAGTAAAAGGGAAGCCACCACATTTCTACTCTGTCCTGTTCAAGTGGTTACAATAAAAATCTAGATTTTTTTTTCTCTCTCTCCCTTTTGTATCACGTAATACTGCAGTACTTGGTAAGTGAACCAAATCCAAGTGCAAAAGGAGAGCACACAATTGTCATCTTCTCTCGATCTCTTTCTTGTCGTCGTTTGCGAATTGTCTTTGGAAAAAGGGGACATTAGGGAATTGAATGGTGCTGTGCAATACATCTTTCCATCTGCTTACACATGGCAGCCTCCCTTTCTTTAAAAAGATATGCATGTATGCCTACGCGGTCCTCCTTTTCTTGTCTTCCTAAAAATTATTAGGAAAAGCTGTGAGCTTTTTTTTGGAAGATGTTATATAAAAAGTTTTTTTTTCTTAAAACAACTACTTCTTTTTGGTTTACTTTTATTCTTACGCATAACCCATACATCCTTTTTCAGACGAATCTCCAACATAACTTTTCTGTGTTGTTCATCCTCTTGTTTTATTCTTGTTGGAGATATAAATTTGCTGGAAAAATTGGTCGGGGGAAAATCTGCTGGCCTTTAATATAAAAACTAGATAATAATGGAAGAGCAAGAAAATACATCTTTGAACGGACGAGAGTAAGAGCACCGTAGCCCTACTGGAAGAAAGGTTGTCGCGTAAGACAATCTTTTTTTTTTCATTGTACCAAGTAAGTAGCGGAATAACATGGCCAACTTGTGCCGCATAACTAAACCCATCGAGGTTTTTTTTCTCGTGCTTGAAATGAGCTACTTGGCTAACTAAACCATGCTAAAAAACAAGAAAGTAGACGGGAAAACAGAGGAAACAGGAGAAGAACTAGTGTATATGAATGCATTTAGGTTTAATGCTTTGAAAGTATAGTTAGTAGTCGACTGGAGCGCACACAGAAGCCTTTAGTGTCATTTCAATTGCCTTATTTTTCTTCGCTTGGTGATAGTATTTGCATTTTTATCGGCACTCAAAAAATTTCCCTTCCTTACTTTTTCTCCAGAAAAGAGACGACAAGAAGAAAACCTTGGGAGATATAAGAAGATAACACTGTTTAACGAAAATGATGCGCTTTCTTCAATAAGATGGCTTTTTTTTGTTTGAATGGAGCTCTTGCAAAAATAAAAACCAACGCAAAAAAAATTGAGTAGAAAAAGAATATTATAGGAAGTAGTGAGTAATAGGGTGTAGAATAACACCGAGAGCTTGTATAATATCTTGATGCTTACATTTCAAATCGGCTTTTTTATTTTTTCTGACAACTTGGATTGCTCATGTGAGCAATAGTTCTGTGGATTTGCATAGTAGAATAGAGTTAAAAAAACTGTCCTCCTTTACGAGCCGATCGTACAAGAAAATACGATAAGATATTGAAATGCGGATATGACACCGAAACGCTTACATTTTCCTAAAATGTGAAGAAAAAAAACCAATGACGGTTCAATAATATGACCGTATGGAGAACAAATATCCATTTTACATTCAGAGTAATATTAAAAAAGTAAGGGAATCCCATGAAATACATCTTCAAACATAAAGAATAAGAGTGTAGAATTTTATCCTATAAAATAATCCATATCTTATCTATGCGATATATGTAATGCAATGGAACGGAAGTAACTATTAACCTTCTTCAATTAAAGTTTTATTGCAAGGAAAAACAGATGACATAGAGGGTTGATAAAAAAAATACCAAGAATTTAATGTTTTTGGATGACGGGCTTTGAAACAATTCCTATTTTGACGTAATAAATCATTTTATGAAAAAAATCACTTTACCTATACGATGATAAATTGTCTCGAATGACTCAGGTCAACCTTAAGCATGATCACACAAGTTTTATAAGTACTATTGCATCCACTCAGGCTTGTACGGAATGTTAAAGAAAATGCTAGAAGCCCGAGAAAATTGCAACTGCAAACTTTTCCTAGTCTGCAATTTGCAAGCTTCGAGGAATATTTATGAGGGAAGGCTAAGTTTGAGGAAGTTGTGGATTATCAAAAACCACTTTTTCAACAAAAGCTGTTTGAAAAAAAATACTCTCCGCCGAGAATGTGTGTTTGATAATAGAAAAGGGAGAATTTAGGAAGTAAAATAGTTTGCAAATACTTTCTGAGACTGTGATCAGCTTGGTGGAAGGGAATATTAAAAAATCGATCCAATAGAAAAAAAAGAAACCTTTCACTTTGTTTGTTCTACTTGCAGGCTGTGGGAATCTGTATCATCGGTGCAGTTTCCGCCCAGTATCCTTACAACTCGTTGTACAGAGGTGAAGAGAAAGATGAGCCGTTTCGACCAAGTTACTTTGCATCAGGAGGGGGACAGCAGCAGCAGTATCGGCAACAACAACCCACAACTACACCGAGTCCTGATGATAAAGCGAAATTTGCCAAAATTATGAAACAAATCAATAAAGTTAATGATGATGGGTCGTACACGTTTGGATTTGAAAATGACGATGGGTCTTTCCGGTATGAAATAAGGATATAAAAAACATGAACTTGTATTGGTTATGCTTCATGTGCCCCGATAGTCTGATTCATGGCCATTGCTGATTTCAGAGTCGAGACACGTACGAAGGATGGTTTAGTGAAGGGTAAGTACGGCTTCGTTGACGCCAACGGGCAACTGAAGGTCACCGAGTATACTGCCGGAGAGAAGTCTGACGATCCTGAAAATGACGGTCAAGGAAATGAATCGGAAGAGGAAGGCGATGAGTACAGGCAACCAAGACCGGCTGGTCCAGCTTCCAGATCATTGCCATTGTCTGCCAGGCCACAACCTGGACAACCACGACCACATTATTCTCAACCACAATATGCTCAGCCACAAAGCCTTGCTTCACGCTCCCTGCCTTTTAGTGCTCCATCACCAACTCCTTATCGAGTTAGGGCCCAGTCCTTTGACCAGGCTCCTGCTGCCCAAACAACCAACAGCAATGTCGCTCGTGCTCCTCCAACCTCTGAGGATGACTTCAATTCTTCTATCGAAGAAGACGATCCAAATGCGTTTGCCAGCCGTCAAAGTGGAGGATCGTCAGGTCAAGAAAATCCATTGAACAACCAATACTTCCGTCAATCTGTCACACCATCCGGAGCCTCATCTGCTGGAGCTAGGGGCAGGTTTCCAGGTGCCTCATCCCAAAACACTGGAGGCATCAGTGCTGCTGGACGTCCACTTCCCGGTCAATATGCTGGTGGAGCGTATGCACAACAGTACCCAACCGGAGTTAATCCAGCTGCACAATATGCAGGCTTCGGAGGACCTGGCGGACCTGGACCTCAACAATTTGGTGGGCCAAGCGGTCCACAAGGATTCGGTGGTCCTGCCCCTCAGCAATTTGGAGGCCCTAGTGGTCCTTATGTCCAGGCTCCACAAGATTACAATGGTGGTTTCCAACAAGCCCCGCAAGGATTCAGACGCCAAGCTCCACAAGATTTTTCTAGTGTTGGACAAGGAGGAGCTGCCCCTCAAAGACAAGGGCCTGTCCAAAGCATTCAAAACTTTGGTAGCTTTGGAGGATTCAACACCAGACAAGGTGCCAATTCTGGAAAAGGAGAAGAAGGTAATACTCAACCCTCCCCAGATGAGCGATACGTTCCCAGTGTCGAATTAGATGGTTACAGCGAAGACTTAGATGAGGTATTTATAAAATTTAACTGTTTTCTTACCCACACTTTCAAGCAAGGCAAGGTAATATTGCAGCACACATTATATAAATTTGAATATTTAATAGGATGGTTATCCCGATGAGCCACCAAAGAACGGTCAACTCCCAACCAGGTCAAACGGTGGAGCTGCTAACGCCGCCGGCTTTCGTCCATCTCCCGTGGGTGGCCAAGGAGTTTATCAAGGTTTGTGTCTCTAGTAATCTTCAATCATTTACGCGGGTTCGCACTTATCTATATTTAGGCACTGATGTTCTGTCTTATGCTGTAAATTAAGGGGGTGTCCAAGCTCAAGCTCCACAACGTGGGCCAGCCTCCCCACAACTGATTCTTCAGCTAGGTCCTCAAGGAAACGGTAGATTTCCTGGCGCACAACAAGGTCCCATAGGATTTCAAGGGCAAGGAAATGGCGGCGCTCCCAACTATGCCCCTCAGCAAAGTTTTGGAGGTTTCCCCCAAGGATTTGAAGGACAAGGAGCCCAATTCCAAGGTATTCCACAACAATATCCACAAAGCCCAGCCGGCGCTCAATTCCAAGGGGGTGCCCCTACAGGAGGTGCAATTCAAAACGACGGTTTCCCATTTGAATTTGGGCCATTCGGTGGACCTCAAGGGTTTCCCCAAACCGGTGGACCACAAGGCTTTCCTCAAAACGGCGGACCACAAGGCTTTACTCAAAACGGTGGACCACAAGGCTTCCCCCAGAATGGCGGTCAATTCCCCGCCAGCGCCGCTGGACCGCAATTCCAGCAAGGCAATTACCCAGGCCAAGGATCAGTACAAAACTACGGGGGCTTTCCAGCTAATGGTGCACCCCAAGGTTTCCCCGTAACTGGAGGAAGATTCACAGCTCCAAGCAATGCACAGGGTGCCTCAAGAGGTGCCCAGTCTTTCATTTCCGGTGGTTCTTTCCCATCAGGCAGTCTGGGTAGTCAAGCTAGTCCAACTCCCGGCGCACCAAGCAGTTCCTCCGAGCAAAAGAAAGCGTAGAAACCCGTTAAACCGATTATTAACGTTTAATTTAATTAATTACATGAAATAAGTGTACTTGTATAATACGTTATCACAACAAATGACTCTGAGTCTACGTCTTTTCATACAAAAACAGCGATGCAATTAATAATCTTGAATGACTAAAGTTTTGTGGTTGACTATGATAGTTTCAGGAAGAAAATGTTTTAGAGTGTTATAATAATAATGATATGTCATGTTATCGTGCCTAACTTTTCCCCTTCTACAACAGTACCCTAGTGTCTAGTCTGTATGCGCTTCTACTCTGTCGATAAGAATCTTTTTGCATGAAAACCTATTTCTCTCGGATAACCCCTTGTTAAACTACTAGTTTTAACCATATAAAGATTTTCATCTTTAATTGTCGTTCCAAAAAAAACCTAACTACATCTTTTTTCCCCCAGATTCTTTCCAAGCTTTGGCTAAACAATTTTGTGTAAAAAAACTTCCAACCTTTTTTTTCTAAATCTGCCGGCGCTGCTGAAATGGCTGGTGATGCACAACCCTCCCATTCCTTTTTCACTTTCTTTTGCTGAGATTTTTATAGCCAATCTTACATTTTTATTGTGCAATCCTCCATGATCTTCCTCTTTACTTTCTTTCCGTTGTGGTTTCTTAATGTTCCTGATACACGTTTAAGTTCTAGATTTCAGTTTTTACCTTTTCTCCTCGCTCTCTGTTTTTTTCGTTTTGCCCATCCCCTATCAAAATGACAGCCAAACAAAGAAACAAAGCATAAGATTGTTAAGTACTAATTTAATTGATTAATTGTTTATAAGTTTATATTTTGTGAACTATGAATAGTAGAGATACTTTCAAGAACGTATTCTTACTAATTTTCATTGTATGACAAATTCAAAGAATACTTTAATTTGTTCTGTACGCTTCTTGGTACGTATGAAATACGACGGATATGATTATTCACCCTGTTCAGTTTAGTTTCTGTTGCAAGTTCTCATTAAAATGTTGTCGACCTTTTTTCTACGAATATGAATTGGCCATGTCATTTAATTTGGGCACGCTTGGAAAGATAAGTCTTTCCCTTCGTAAAAAAGTATTCGTGAGTCCTCAAAATTAGTGAGATGCTCGCTGGTAGCAAAACAAGGAAGGATTTATTGAAATTGTAAAAGTCTCTGAATTCAAAAGCGAGAAAACCACAAATGCATTAGTAGAAAATGTCAGATGCATTGAAATAAAAGAATGGAACATGGTTGTTCCGGTTTCTCGGCTCATTTCATTAGAACCAACCACATTGAACAGTTTAGGGCTATATGCAGCTCACAATTTGGTCTTTAGTGTGCTTCCTCGTGCGTTCACACACCGAATCATCATAATAATCATAATAGCATGTAATAAGAGAAAATGGACTCGTCTCGTTGGCCCTGTGTCTTTTAGTGGCACGCTGTCCGCTCCAGGAGAAAGTATTTTAGACTTGCTTCGCTGCTCCAGGCAAACGAAGCATGCATAAAGAGAAGCTAGAGGGAACCAAACTTCCTAGAAAGGGTGTAAACTGTAAAATATTGGAAAATGCAATAATTCATGGGCAACAGCAGCAGTCTAGTAGCCGTTTATGACGCTACCAAGTTTTTGGCTGTGAAGTCGTATGCAAAACAAGAGCAAGCTTACGGCAAGGTAGGCAAGAAGAGGTTTTACTTGAATTAATAGCATTCAAAATTGTTTGAAATATACCCCTCGTGGGTTCACAGTGAAATGGTGATAGGGTTATCCAGAATCAAATCCAAGAGAAAGAAAGGAAAATATACAGTTTTTAGTTTGGTTTCGAAGGGAGAGGGAACCAGTTAGTTGCTGATGCTTTAGTGCTGTGAGAAATAAAAAGTGGATGCGGTAAATCATAAAATTTTCTCCGCCTGTTTCATTTCATTCTCGCCTGCGTTCCTACTCAAAGTTTGTTCTGAATATGTGAATAATATTGTAGATATGTAGACTTGTCACAGCTGTATTACACAAGTGGAAATCGTCGACAACTAGGTGCGTTATGGGTGTATGTGTCAGAGGTTTGAATTAAAATGCATGCATGTAATGTATTATTGTTGTGGATGCGGTTTTGCTCGGGCCATTTTTCTCGCTAGGTGATCTCTAACGGCCAGCAGCATGCTGATATGCAAAAAAGATATGTCTAAACGAAATGTTTACGGGAGGCCCTTTTAACAAGTACTACAAGAACGGGATTTCATCGGGAAAAGAGCAAACTTACTTGGAAGTGCCCGGAGTGTTCCAGTGCAGAAAATTGTGTGGCATGTTGCAGCCACCATTTATTATCAAAATTTTGGAAATTATGCGAGTTTGGAAGGGGAAACATAAAATATAACATTAATTTGAGTATTTATGTACGAGGGCTTGTTTTCTAGCATTCATAATTATTAGCTTGATTATCCTGGAAGTTTTTTTTCTGGTATTACATATATAAATGTGAGGCTGCCAAAAAAACATTTAGGTGGAACCTAAGAAAAGGAGGAAGGAGGAGGAAAATTTTATAATGTTGACGTTGCAGGACGCTAGATACCCATTCACCAAATATATTAGCATCATATATATTTCGAATGTTTTCTTCCTTTGCATGGAAAAAAGTTAAAAAATGAGCAAGCAGATAAGAACCAGGTAAGCTTCTCTGTTGTACACAACCAGTCTAAATCAAACAAGTCCAAAGTTTTACTTGGTTGAATATTCAATAAAAACAAACCCCTAATGTAGGTTTAAGTGACATTAAATTGACAACCGTGACACCATTTGTCACTGGTGGTTCTAGCATGATCACATGCCAAAATGATATCATGACTAGTCCATGCAAGTGAAGGGGGAGTTACGAAGATCAGTGAAATCAATACTTACCTATACACTTACGCTTGTTTTTTTACCAACAAAAGATCATTATTTATATATCATCTATGTCATTACTCCGAAAGCAACGGTAGAGCATTATCCAAAGCATAAAGTTACAACGGCTTGGTATGGTCACTGAGTCATAATTGCTTGCTAGCCAAATCCATACGTTCAGGTAAAGCCGCACACACTCCCAAAAGAAATTAATATAATCTTTTACCTGCTAAATCAATATTTTGCTTGCGTAGTTTGAAAAGTATCCTTTATTACTTTCATGTCCTTATCTTACGTAATTCCAGTAATACAAGAAATCCGGGTTCCAACTTTCCCAGTTACCTCATCTCTTTTTCCGTACTTATTACTTTGAGATTTTGTTCTGAGCCCTTTCTCCGTCTAATACAATATTTGTGTATCAGTTATCAGTTTACTGTGAAGGGCTTGATAAAATAGTAGGAGCTATAATGTTCCGCTCTAGTCTTGGAATAAACTCATCTCAACTGCAATTAAGAGCAATCCCTTCAATGATGCCATCCAATCATCCATAACCCCTGGATTTCCTGAATCGCACATTTTGCAGAAATACTACACCAACGAAAAAAGGAATCGTGTGGGGGAAAAGAAAGCAAGAATGTTTTTGGTTGAGACTTTACAGTCTCATATTCAAATATGTGGAAAATATTAGTAGGTTACATCCTCATGTTTTGGCATACCTTCTTTCTAAAAGCTTAGCCTACTTGGCCGAAACAAACTGGCTTACTCAATGCAATCGTGTTTTTATACCTTCGTAACATTCAATTCATTTTCAACCCTTCTTGTTTGGTATTCAAGGAACGCTTCTATTGCCAGAGTCTGGATCTAAATGAAGCAGAGAAAACGTGAATCCTGAGCATATCGACGAGAGCAGAAAGAATGTTGTTAAGCAAAATGGGGATTACTCTAAAAATCTTATTTATCAATTTAGGGAATTGAATCAGTAAATAAAAGCTGGTAAGCTTATAAAGACGAAGCTGAAAGCAAAAGAAAAAGCTAAGCTAAACAGCTTAGCTAAAAAGCTTTGTTAAAAAGCTTTGCTAAAAAGCTTTGTTAAAAAGCTTTGGTAAAAAGCTTTGTTCAAAAGCTTTGTTCAAAAGCTTATTTAAAAAGCTTAGTTAACCACTTAGATAAAAAGCTTAGCTAAAAAGCTTTGTTAAAAAGCCTAGCTAAAAAGCTTAGTTAAAAAGCTTAGCTAAAAAGCTTAGTTAAAAGGCTTAGTTA
>VICI01003386.1:0-13429 GCA_019593645.1 Akabosia matsudoensis | reverse complement strand
TGGACTATTATAACAAAATTGTGCATTATATTACTGCAGTGTATGATGTTTATTGCTATTTAAATTCATGCAGTTGCATTTAGGGTAGACTATTTATTTATGACTTAGACTATGTTTCAGTACTTTGGTAGTATTTGAATAAATTTACGGACTGTGATTAAGACAAAAAGGATAATTTGTATATTATTTATTTTGGATGATACTATTTCATGCTTTCAGAATTGCCACCAATGACAATGGAGTATTGTATGAACGATTATTTCTTCATCTTCATCTTACGTGAACATAGATAATTTCCAACGGCACAGGTTTTTCTATTATTATTAAACGGTTTTATTATTATTTTGTACATAAAATTCTTCAACATCCTCTTATGGTACTGTAGGTACGAGAGTAGGCTTTCGGACTTGCATACAGCAAAAAGACTAGTATTCTTGCAGCAATGTTGCTTAGAAATATTGCAATAAGTACAAACGATGAGAATCTGCAGTCATAACGCTCCAGGATCACCGTATTGCATTTTCAAAGTGTGTCAACCTGGTGTCGCTCTCTCCATCACGACTAAGAGTAGGGATTATGGCTTAACCTTTGTATTGATGAAAGAGTGTCTGATTGACTCATTAATAGCTTGTGATAATAATAAGCAATTAAATGCACGCAGATGACGTAGCCAGACCCATGAGGAATACAAACACGTACGTATTTTAGCACAGTCATGATTCATAATGTAATCCTAAAGCTGTTGGACATGGATCATAATCTGTATCAGTATAATGTTCCGTATGAAAGATCTCTTTATTTGAATTGCGTTCAGTCTTGCACAGGAAGTTTTGTTCCGGATCTTTTAGATTCGCATGAGCTTTGAAACGTCGTCAAAATTTTAACGGATAAATGATAATCTCCTGACACATCGTTGTTTGGCCATGGTTTTGTGGAATTTAATGCGAGTAATAATGTTTAAGGAAATGATTGGTCATCAATAATTGGTATATTTTTGGAACTTCATACCACGGCTTAAGCGATCTAATTTTGCGCTCGTTCGTTCCAAAGTAATTTGTCAATCCTTGTACGAATCAACTATAACAGCAGACGTATTGGTTGGCTCGGTTGGTGGTGAAACTGTAGTCGACAAGTTAGCGGCCAGAACAGTCTGTGTGGTGGTTGGACAGCCTAGTTCATCGGATAAGTCATCGCAGTCGACTCTACCGTCACACTTCCAAGTGACCTACACGAAAAATTATGAAATTGAAATATTTTAAGACTCAGTACGATCGGGTTAAAAACGTCGCCTTACGGGAATGCACCTTCCCGCAAATCCACATTGATACTCGTTTTCGGCACAAGTCCAATCAATCTCTGCGCATTTCAGTTCATCCGACCCATCTCCACAATCATTATCAAAGTCGCAGACAAACTTGTTTTGAATACAATCTCCATCGTTACAACGGAATTCATCTGATTTGCAGGTTGCTGGAACAGGAGTGGGACAATTTTCTTCGTCCTCTCCGTTTTCACAATCAGATATTGAATTGCAGATGTATGCTCTTGCAACACACCGATTTGATTTGGAGCATGCAAACTCTTGGCTTCTGCACTTCAGCCTATCACTGGTACATGAAAAAAAGTCACAAATGTCAATTAAAAATCTGTACGTAACGTTCTAGTATATTTCTTATTCAAAACAGTGATATTTATTACCTCATGATATTTTCTGCATTATCGATCCAATCAATGTACTTTGACACTTTTGTGTTCACGCCAGGGTAAATAGGGCTCCCACATCGATATCCCCAGGAGGATATGCCACACAGGACTTGATCAGTTTCATTGCCTCTTTGACATATAACACCACCTCCTAAATCTCCATCGCATGAATCTTTCCCGGGAGCTCCAGCACACATCATGCTGTCATTAATTTCGGCAAGGATAGCGCTATAATTCTGCCGACACTCTTCATCGCCAACGATTGGCAGATTAACCTTGCGAAGTACATCGCTACGGAACTCTTGAAGCTCGGGGACAACTCCAAAACCCATTATTGTTGCGTTTCCTTCGAATTCTTCACCAGGCTTGGGAAGCTCAATAGCTTTCACATAGTCAGAAAATACGAATGGGCTTTTGAGCAAAATTATCCCTATATCGTTCACCAGTCCTCCTGGAGTATTCCTTGTGAAGTTTTCGTGGACATAAAATTGTTTAGCAAGGCGGACTTGCTCGAAGCCCGAACGGTTTGTACGATCATGTTCCCCGGCAATAATCCGAATATCCGCCGGCAAAAGATCCTCGAGACAATGGGCAGCAGTTAAAACCAAAAGAGGGCTGATTATTGTGCCACCGCAGTATACAGCATCAGGATCATGCAGAGGGTAGATAGCCACATTGTGGGGAAATTCTCCAGGTAAAGCATTTATGCCTCCGGCAATTCTCGGGGCTACAAAATGGCGGATTGTAGGAGTAAATGAGGTCAGTGCAACAAGAAAACTACGAATTATAAATACTTACTGTCTACTGGTAACGATGCTGGTGCTTCCGCCATGGTGAAAGTTCAACTGAAAAACTGACATTTCTGTCAAGTTATGTAATAAAATCATCATGCAAGGGTAATGACCAGCTAATTATAATGGATACTGCCAGATGCTGGATATACGGAAACCGGAAGCCCAAAATGCATATTTAGAGCTAGAAAACTGGTGTAGTCAGTTTCTGATGTATTTATTACTACCATATTAATGCAACATGTGAATTACCGAATAAGATTATTGATGTGACCATTACAAAGCGAAACACGCATGTTGTCGATTCTTACTGAAGTACTTTACTTTGATCGTTTCTATAGTGCATCAAAGCACGATAGTTAAATATAAGATTTTACAGCTACCAATCAGTTTAAAAACTGAAATTTTTGGAGTTTGTTGACAAGGACAATAATTGGCGTATATGTATATGTTTATGCGTATATGTTTTGAAAAAAAAATTATTTGTGTTCGAATTATGTCATCATCATCAGCCTCGATTCATTGAATTTAGCTTCCGAAATGGTTAATGTTGTACAGCTACATCTATTCCAGTTTTCTAAATCTTCTAGATCAGTGATTTCCCTTGGAGCTGACTGTAATGTTAACCATCATGGGTGTGCATTTTTCTAACAACATATCCATCCAGATCGTAATGTTTATCTCCCTAACTTGCCTGCTTGTTATGTTTTTTTCAATTCCGAATAGGTGTCAGATCCTCTTCGTGGAGTTTTGTCTTAATGTCCCTGGTAATCATGAAAGCGATCTTTTTTATGGATAATTTATTGTTAGAGCATTTTATTGCAACCTTTTAGTACTTGAGGTAAATGCCTTTTGTATTGTTTTAAGTTTCCATTGAAAACAAACTGTAAACATTTTTGCATTGAAGAATTCAGTTTTGCATGTGCGACAAGCATCATTTCCTCCGACGTTTAGTCATAGGAATAGACACAAATCATAATATGTGTAGAGTCGTCTGGAAAATGCACGTTGTACGAGAAATTATCCTCCTGTGGTGTTTACAAACTGTTGCTCTCATATTTGGTGATTAGATCAGGTTCCAAATATGATAATCTTGCTCCGTATTCTCTGTAACCCTTTTAATTCATTTTGCAGCATCTGAGTCATGTGTCAAAGAACACTCATTTTGCCTAAAAGATGTTGACTGCTGTCCTGCGTTTTTGGGAAGATCAACTTCAAAATGCATTCGCCACCATTGCAGAAACGAGCTTATCATCGTAAATAGACGTCATCGTCAGGAAAAGCAACCCAGAACAAAAATCCAGTCGCAACGTCGGCCCATGTTGGACGCTCCAGTATCTAGGACATCAGGAGGTGAAAATACGAATACCTTACACAAAGCTCTTTCGAACATTATGAATCGAGGATAACTTTGTAAACGTAAACTCATGGTGTGAATAAATTACGTATAATGAAACCTTTACTTTGAGTTAGAAATGCGTAAAAAATGATTCAACGTGTTGAGACAGCGATGGGCTCATGAAACAACAACGATTTATTCTTCAACTGTCTCATTTTCTTTTCTTTTTTATCCACAATGATTAAGAAACGTTTTGTTCACAGTAAAAAAATTGTTCTACACACACACTGGTATACAATCGAAAACAATAAGTAATTAATTCAATTCATATATCTGTACATATATTTGACTAGTCATTAATAATTGCTACAGGTCATTGCAGTTTTTTTATTTGCTTTTTTCCAGTACACAAACTACAGCGCATTTACTTTGGGTTGTCTTAAATCTGCTTAGAGTACGGATATAATTGTCATAGATGTGTTTTATCTTCAATATCCTGTCTGCTTTTCGTATTCTAGTAAAGAAAAATTGAATACGGTTGGAGCTTTTTAGATTTTAACTAACTTTATTATAAAAGATTGATAAATTATTTAAAAAAAAAAACAAACAAACCAAGCGTGTGCTTCTTCTAAATTTTTTTATAGGTTGATGCTAATCTTTGCCGTTATACTTCATACCGCTCGCAGAGTTTTATATTCCATGCATTATAAAAAAAATTATGCCAAACATTATAAGATAAGCGCAAGGACGCTTTCATCAAGCGTAAAAAAACCTGCACTGCATTTAAACCTATTTTTACAGTTCCATTGCTCACGTAATGTACCTTGTAGTTTTCTTTAGTGTGAAACCAGCCTACAAACCAGAAAGGTGTCATGAACCGCCTTGCTATTTGATGGCTTGTTTCGTTTTGCTATAAAATCTTAAAACATTTGTCAAATACTGCTTACTTAATTCATATGCGAAAAAAGAACAACTCAAGCTAATTTGTCATTTGAAATTATGTGTAATGCAAATCAAATTCTCTTTCGTACGCAGCCTATAAACATTTTTAATTTTAAAAAGCGAATGTAGTACAACTTACATAAAAATCGGACACCAACACCGTCATCCGTCTACCCTCTTTCTTGTATTTTTTTACAACTTTTAACTGGATTTAGCCTGTGAGATAGCTACACACTAGTAATAGGACTAAGGATTTTTAATGTAATGCTAATTATTGCACAAAAGTATCAAGGGATGAAATATTGAAATTTAACTTAATTAGAATTAAACTAGTATAATAGTTAACTCGATAGAGCGTGGAGGAATCTAGAGCCGCCCTCGTAAAATCCGGTGGAATAATTTAGTCTTTGTTTGACGTGACCAAAACTAGTGTACCCATGCCGTTTGCATTTTTTCAATAGGTCCCTTCTCAGTAAATGTTAAGATATTAATTAAAACTATGCATTGCTATGAAACACTGGTCAGATCAAACAATTACTGGCTTATCCACGTTATCTTTCAACGCAAGATTGCTGGGTGGCCCTGCTTCACTCTATGGTTTATTCAATAATTTCACGAAAGAGTTTCCCTATAAACCGTCTTTATACACTCGGCAACAAATGGATGAGCCTTTTGCAAGGTAAGTAAATCTCCACTAGTCCTATAGTACATATACTGCAGTTACAAAATGGATTACCTGTGAAATTCGACAGATTGATTGTCTGTAGCATTTTTGGTTTAAAACAAAAATATATACAAATGTACATAACAATTATTAGTACATATTAGTATAAATGTGTACCATTTAAAGGTGCACACATGTCAACCTTTAAGAGAACATGACGCGATTGGATCATGTGTCAACTCACTTGTACCGGTCAAGGTAGATACGATTGTAAAAAAGGGTATCCACATGTATGCAATTTCTATGAAATAATTTTCAATTAGGTATTTAACAGCCTTGCGTAAAAATGAACTGATTTTAGTGCCTGCGAAAGAAAATAAAACGCTTTTGTCGTAGGAAACTCTGTTTCCTCATAATAACTAGGCCAAACTTGACGATTATTATACACATTTGTTATGCGCAGTTCATAGTTTCCAAGTGACATTTACTTGTATTTATGTTCCTAGCATTTACTAAGATAGTTATTGTTGGAAATTTATCTCCAGCTGATGGAAAAGTAGTCTAAAATGTATTCAAAGTACAGTACATGTCTAATATGGTTTGAGACGTTTGAGTCATTTTTCGGCATACATAGTACATACAGTTCAAACAGTACGAGGTTGTTTTTTTTATTAACAAAGCCTCCCGGAAAACAATCATAATTATAAAGTGATTGTTTTTTCTTCGCTTATAAAAAAACGAAAACTGTGAGCTATTAACACAAAAAACCCGGAAAAGAAGTTCCAACTTTTTAGGATATATATTGCCTCTTAGAATGATTCATATCCTCGAGTCTATTTGATATTCTGTCTGATGTGATTGTAGTAGATTCTTTCATGTATTATAGAAATTATTTTCTACATACTGTTTCTTTTTTATCGCCAGCTACCCGCAGCGGCGCTGTTTAACATCACGAGTATTAGACGACCGGTGTGCGAGACTCTGGCGATAAAAAAAAGGGAATACATACATCTTATCTGTCTGGGGTCTTTTTCACCCTAAAGAAGCTTTGCTCGTCTCTATAGTAACAGCCCTAAACATAAGAATAAAAAATCTCTCTTAGTCCCTTCGATTCATGACGTTTGAATNCGTGTCTATAGTAACAGCCCTAAACATAAGAATAAAAAAATCTCTCTTAGTCCCTTCGATTCATGACATTTGAATATAAGTTATAATCCAACAATCTGGTATCTCGAGGAAGTACTTTAGATGACACTAAATATCTTTAGGATTTAATGAATGGGAAGAATAGGGAAAAATCTCTCTACGAAAGCCTACGAAAAACCTTTTACAAATCGATGATCGTACGAAAAATGGCTTAAAATAGAGCTTAGGAAGCCCACAAATAATAAACTGTTTTCCTTCAAATCATAATCTAGACTGGAAAACATTTGAGTAACAACATTAATCTAGATATTTTAAAATGCATCATCAAAAAAAAAAGAAGAAAGGATTTTAATTCCTACACTAGGATTTTTTTGTTATCATTTTTTCCCGCACTCGTCAGTTCTCTACTAGTTCAATTCTTGTTTTAAGATTATACTAACAAGAATTACTATTTTATAGCAACAATTCATCTTTAGATTGTTTTTTTAATGCCTTCTTTTTTATTACGTACAGATCATTTTATACATCTAAATGTTTTGCATATTTTACTTGTAACAGAGTCTTGGACTGAAAGAGTTATTTTTTTTCTTATGCACTTACAAACTAGTTTTTTATATCTTGCTTGCCTGCCTCCTTTGTTTTTTATATTACTTGTTTAAGCGTAGTTTGGTCATGTCGAATCAATAGTGATAACAGTTTTTATATTCTGGTAAATAATGTCAATCTAGGTGTGTGATTGATATCGCCTGCACAAAAAGGAAAGAAAAACTGTGTCTTACAAATGTAGTAACAAAGTAAATGCAGCGTTTTTATTTATTTGTTTGGCAGAATCTTCAACACCTATCACGCCAATGTTGAGTAAGATGTTGAATAGATTGGCTAAAATACACGGACGATGATGTTGATGAGAAAAAGAAATGAACTTGGTTGTTTGAGCAAGCTTTCACCATCATCCAAAAATCGGTCTTTTGGTGTTTGTTTGTGTTTTTTATATGTGAACGGCTTCCAGAGAAAAAATTTTTGGTGGATGCAACAATAACGCTTTTCGTCTACGTCTGCGAAGTACAGTACTTGGTGAACATGTTGACTTTATATTATTTTTGTTTATAATGTCAGTAAAAATTATAAACGAAGCTTAAGATGAAGATAGAAAAGGGTTCCTTGACAAATCGTTGCGGTTTGAACTTTTAAAGCGATTGCCACGGCTGTGACTGATTGAATTATGGGTTATGTGTCACTTGTGTCGCCTGCTGAAAAAAAAACAACAAATAGATCACGTTGTTGCCTCTTTTACTATTCTATAATTTGGCATTTTCATTTAAAAAATCGGTAGGTATATCTCACCGGAAGATTCTGATTCTGACGAGCACGAGCCTGATGACGCAATGTAGACGTCAACCGGAAGAGAGCCACGTCGTCTTCCTGGCCAATATGCACAGGAAGAAGGGGCTGCTGTGGAGGAAGAGCTCATTTGCTCGATTACAATTTGAGCTTTCCATGGCCGCATGGTGGCTGCTGCTGCGGGAGAGGATAGTTTTTGCTGGGCTGCCGCAAACAGTTCGGGTCCACCGGAGCTTCGTCTTTTGATTGATATTATGCTGTCGTCCTCGCTATATGGAAATACGTGCATCCATTTGTACGCGAACGATGCTTCTATAAAAGGAGAGTACATGACAAACTGTTACATGCAATCCTACTGATCCTGCCAATCCTTAAAAAAAATAATAACTTTCCGTTTACCTCCTGAAGTGGTCGAATCAGTGGGTAATGATCCCCTTCGTCCTGTTTTGGGGATTTGGGGCTTACTGGGAATAGGGCGCGACACTGCTAGTTTTGTTTGATAAAGTGAAAGTGAGAGTGAGATAAGGGGAACTAAATACATACATGTGTACGAAGGGGTGTACCAAACTCATACGGAAGTTGGCAAAAGGATTGACTTACTTTGTCTCATTAAATCCACTGGAAACGATCCCCGACGAAATTGAGCATGTTTTGCATACCCAGATCCACTAACAAGGTCACCCGGATTGTTATTCTTCTCAAAGCTGTGAACATAAGTGGAATGATACTGGGTCGGATCAGATCTCCTGTCTTGAGCTCCACGACATGCCAAAGTTGGCGTGGTTGTGGGGGCGGAACCTCGCCTGATTTGTAATCTCGCACCAACCACACCCTAAATGAAATAAAAAAACGAGAGAATAAATCATCCGTTCAATCTCACAAAAAAAAGAAGAAAAACACAGAAAATTTTCCCCCGTTCAAAAACGTACTTGATGCTGTTGAGTTGTCGTTAGCCGAATATTCCATCTGTCATAAAAGTTTTCGTTTTCCTCAAGATCACAATCTGATATGCATGGATTTTCTTCATGATCCTCTTCCGTTAAGCTTCTCCAGAGTCTATTGTTTTTCCACATGAGTAGGGTTGCGAGTCGGTTCATGTTAGATGGAGCCCGACCTGGTTCTGTTGATGTTCCTCGCGATATCGACACATTGTCTGCAGTCGTATGAGATATTCCAATTGCCGCTTCCTCGCCGCAATTGAATGTAGTGTCTTCTTGGCGAGAATCCGCTTCCAAGTCATCGCCTTCGTTGGGCTCAGTTTGAGTGCTTTGCGTCAGAGATCTCCTTCTGTCGCCGACAGCTACTTGGTCGTCTTGTGAAGTGTAACTAGATGACAGCTTGGCTGAAGTGTTTACACACTTTGCTGAATCAGATTGGAATGTAGCAGCATTCTCCACAGTCATGTCGCAGTCACAGCTAACCGCATTCCCGATACTCGACGAAATAACAGAGTATCCACAACTAGGACAATTATATTCACTATTGAGCTGATCAGGATCCAAGTTTCCTGTGCTGCTCGCTCGTCTCGGAGCCTCGCCATCGTTATCGTCTACTCCAGGTGGAAACTGCTGCACAAATATTTCCAGAGGACTTGCTTCTGCAGAGCTCCCACCACTTCCGCGATCACCTTCTTCTGAGATAACACCACACTGCATAATTGCCTCTGAGCTGCTCCCTCCACTACCTCGTCCTTGGGCACTTCCAGCAGCTCCTTCTTCTCCACCACTACTTCCGCCACTACCACCAGCTTCCGGGCTTCTATTCTTTATACGATGCTGCGAAATTATAGATGAAGAGGCTACCGCAGTTGGGCTTACAGCTGCCGCTGCAGACAGGAACCGCGGCCTATCAAACTTTCCACCACCCTCTCCGTGAATACTGACAACTGGACATGTTTGCTGGCGGATCAAGTGACGACGTTGATCCTCCAGGTCTATACTTTGCTGCAACGTGAAGTGGGCGACATTAGGGCTCATGGAAAGGATACTCGTTCCGGGACACAACTCGTCAAGATCTGTAGCTTCAAGAGTACTTCTTCGTGGACTTCCAGATGAGCGGCTTCCGGGCTCTGGAAGACTAAATGTAAAATCTAGAATCTCATCAGTTGTGGAGCTGGAGCAGCTACTTTTCTCTGCCATTTTGGCGGGAGAAATTGGAACGTCTGAGTTGTGAGGGGAACCAGCCTCACATACGATTGACGATGATGACGCAACATGCCCTGTAGATTCTGCCGGACTCAGCTCTCCACTTGCAGAACTTCCGCTGTCGCCTTTACTAAGCTTTTGAAGGTGCAAAATAGTTTTTGAGGGAAGCGCCCTTCCAGCAATCAAACTTCCACTTGGCAAGCTTTCCCTTCGAATTACGGTTCTCCCAACCATCCGCGTGTTTGAGGAGGCTACCATTTCACTCACATTTAATGAGCTACTACTTCTACTTGCAGCGGTGAGTCCCCCTCCACCCATTGCTGCCGACAAAAGTTGTGCGGACGGGATTGGCATTAATCCAGTAGCAATGGAATGTCGTCTTCCGTCTGGTCTAGGAATTCCTAAAAAGTCTGATTCTCTTCCTAATGCTGCGGCCCGCTCGCTAATTGCCTTGTTAGTTACCGCTTCCGGTGATAGTTCCCCGTCTTCACTCTGTTCCGAATCGCTGGCAGCTGTGATTGTCGTATGCGGATCAAATCTCACAGCAGGCCTGGTGCGCATTGAATTGGCTGCTATTCGGTCCTCATGTCGAGCTACCTTCGCGGCGATCTTGGCAACCCCAATACTAATTGTATCAGAATCTTCAAGGACATGCTCGGGAATCTCAGACTCCTCTTGATGGCTTGACAGAGATTTCGGCTCTTGAGAGGACTCCGTTTGCAGCAGTTTCGACCATTTGTCCTGGTTTGTGTCCAAGTTGTGCATCATGTCTGTTGAGAGTGATGTACTCATCATTCTATGCCAGAGAGTAAACAGTGGTCGGACCACGAACTGAAAGAAACCTGGAGAGAAAATTAAAGACAAAAAAAGAGAATCATATACACTGCTCCCATTCCTTGTTTTTAGCAGGCTCAGAGTGCCCCAAAACTTTAGACTTGCTTTCTCCCACTTTCTCCTGTCACGTTTGACAAGAGAAAAAAATGAACATGAAATAAATCAGCAGTGAGTACAAAAAGAGGAAAAATGTTTCTGACGGGAGAAGAGAAAAAAAAGTGAGAGAAAAAAAAATCAGGCCATGGATTTGAGGAATCGATCACTTTCTCTTGTTATTCTCACTACCTATCAAGCTGGTGAGAAAAAAAAAGTCGCGGATTTTATTTTCTCTAGTAAGAGAGTGCGGAATACACCTACTTACAAAATTTATGAAAGAAACGCCATTAAATTGGCAACATCCTTGTCAACATGAATTTATAATGAGTTTGCTGGGAATTAGAAAACTTCCATGCGTAAAATAGCAGAGACGCGAATACTCAAACTCAATCACAAGCATTGTGGCAATCATGTATGTAGTAAACACTTTAACAGTTGATTTCATAGAAATGCGTTTGGAATATTCAAAAACCCGCCGATATTAGATTATTTTTTATATAAAATTGTGCCTGCTATATTTTCAAAGCTTACACGTGTTTGCTCTCAACAGCTTTTTTTCCCATAGTTTCGCATAACGAAATCACGTACGTATGCACTTATCATGACGCTGTATAAAAATCACAACCAGATATTCCACCTTGTGAAAAGCTCCACCTCCATGGAAAACGAAAGAAATGGCAAGCAACCAGTTTCCTGCTAGGAAACAGATAAATGTTTGAATTTACAGAGGATATTGTGATGGGATGCTTGGGGTGTGAAAACTGTCAGATCATCGGCATAACAGTTATTATTAAATCTTTTTCCCCTGTTTGCTCTCGAGGTTATTATCGGTGTAGTGATTCTGGTGAATCTTTTATTTACATTTTTATACAGTTGACAAAGCAACCAAGCAGATTGGAACTAGTGCGGGTGGTTGATGTACGCTGAAAAATGAGAAACGTGGAGTAATGAAGTCGCGACTATTTTCTTGAAAGGTCAACAGCATTTTTTAGATCAGAACGGCACGACAAATAAATCCTTCAAGACTTTATGTTCGCTCTGTCTCTACGGTTTTTGCAATTTTTTTCTATGCAAAACGTTTTATTGGTTTTGCTTGCATGCTAGAAACAGAGAGAGAGAGAGAAAGATTGGGAGAAAAAATCTAAAATAGCTTTGCCTACCAAGTTACATTCACATTTATGAATTCGACGTTATTTTACACCACTCGTCTACTCTGATCAACGCTAAGAATGAATTTAGACACGCTAGGTTTCAAGTAGGCCGTCACTCGTTTGTGTTGAATATGTACAATCCGTTTTTTTCCTTTTATTAGAGACAAAAAATTTATCACGTGAAGCGGAAGATAGCTGGGAAAAAGTATAATATGTATGTTGTTAGGGAAACCAGAAAAAAAGCTAACTTTTTTTTTCTCCACCCTTTTCAACAGATGTGTTTGCTCATTTTCGCAAATCTGCGAGAGCTCCAGGAGCGTAGGGACGTCGAGTTATAATGACGTGCAAACCGTTTTCCTCTAGTGAATTTAAAAAAGCGTAGAGTGAAAGTTGCCAACAAAAAAGTAAACTACGTTGAATGACAGAAAAGTTTCTAAAGAAAATTCTTTGCATTTTTAGTCCGAATGAGCTTCAAATGGGGAGGGTTTAAAAAAGTAAAAAAAAGAACTCTTACGCGATCAAGCTCTCAGTTATTGGTTCCTATAGTAAAGTGCTCAAATCTTTCATGATATTAAATTCACCTTAACGATCTACACCCGAACCTATAGGTAACCCGCTAGGAGACAGGTATACCCAATTCGAACCGGGGGAAACAATATCATGATACTTGAGAAATATATTACAAAAAGTAACCAGATATTGTTTTAAAGTTCCAATTTCCGTTTTACTTTTCGCTCTGGAGAATCCGAAATCTAAAAATATGCATCTTCGTTCATAACCTGAAAGAGCCTGTTTTTATTTCCTTGGTTTACGTTTTTTGTTTGAAATTTAAATGAAAACGGAGCGCAAAGGGGCCCTTAATTAATAAGCGTTGTTTACGAAACCTTCACATCAGCTTATTTTTAGATCATCTTTTATGAACAGAATATGCATAAAAACAGACTTTGCATTAATGGTTCAAGAGTAAGCCTAAAAAAATCAAGACATCGAATTTCCAAGCTTATTTCAGGTCGCTTGAAACGGAGGGGAAAATGTGTCACGTGGGCGAAAGATTGCTTATACAACTTCAAAGTTAGCGCGTATGTCTTCAATTCTGAGATATTTTTATATTTGATAATCATCATATAAAAGGATAGGTAAACATGCTAAAAGGCTTTATCATTTTTTGTTCTCTTGATTAAATTAAAGATTCCCTTTTCTTAAAGAAAATCAAAGCTGGAAATAAGAGATAAAGTCTGTAGAAAGGATAAAATGAAGGCAGGAGAAAGTAAACAAGG